>AJMS01010143.1:0-14124 GCA_000263175.2 Phaeosphaeriaceae sp. UM 1110
ACAACACTGTCGTCAACAGCCTCCACCTCTCATTCGCGCTTGGCCATCCCAGTCGTACGGTAAGCTTGCCCACACCCACAGCACGCCCACGTTGCTGCCCTGTCGATCTACCGCTGTCACTCTCCACCACCCATCACGCAATAGATACCCTACATTGCTATCGCACCCCGGCCCCAAGCCACCGGTACATCCGACTCAGAGCGCCCTACGACCTTGTGGCCCGAGATAGCCACGTCCTTCCAACCGAATGCGTCGCAGCTAATCGTGCCCTTGAACTTGCGGCAATCGTTGCCGGAGAAGACAATGTACCCCAAACCTGTCTCCACATCACTATTGGCGCTTGCCGCCTTGCTTGATTTTGGGCTGGATGCTGGTGGAGTAGCGCTGGTGGTTGGCGAGCCACTCCATCGGAACCAGAATTTGGGGGTGCGGAAACTGTTCTTTTCAAATGTTTCGAAGCGGTCAAGTACAGGGGAGGTAGCCTCGTCTTCCGATTCGTTTTCTTCGTCTCCTTCGTCCTCGTCTGAAGTTGCTTCCATCTCTTCGATGGTCCTTCGTAGGCTTTGGCGACTAGCGGCCAGTAGGATGGCGGCGCGCAAGGCGCCTGGCAAGGCAAATTCACCCACGACGCCCTCTTGGTTTTCGGTCAAGCGGTAGAGCTCCATTGATGCTGCATCATCGGTTGAGACATTATCGAGCTTTTGCCATGCTGGACACTTCACCTCGTAGCTGCCATACGATTTGCGAACGTCGAATGTGCCGCGTGTGGATTTGCTGCCCCTTCGGTTGTGCATGTGTCGCGAAGAAAAGGCTGCATCTTGCCAGTCCTCAGACATGATTAGATAAGACTTGTAGATCAGATAGGGGAAGTGCTCGCGTGTGGTGGTTTGTTTAGGTCTCTCGCTTGAGTTCTCCGCACTTGAACTGGGCGCTTACGTCATGGTCCATCTAGACAAAAATGAGTTTATCCAAAAGCAGATACTCATACAAATCTCACTGATGCATGTAACCTTTCACGGACAGTGAACTTGATAGCATGTTTTGCAATTGCTGTTATATGGAAAGTGCCACCCCCAACACTCTCGAGGTACACGTTTGTGCTCACTTCCCGCTCACTTCCATGCAGAATGCTCCAGTGTTGGCGATGAGCCGTGGGACAATGAAGGCTGATGTTTCAATAGCAGAAGACATGAACATATTTCTGTACGGTCATGATGTGCGTTCACTTTGATCTGAATCTCCATCCTGGGGAAGGAGAGCAGGTTCGCCATCAGACCATCAGCTTTGACCAACTTGGCGTATGAGTGAGTCGATGAAGCTCTTTTGGGGTGTCCTTGAAGTGGTCTCTGGCTATTCTCATCGTCGAATGACGTATTTCGGCCCGTCTCATGTAAGTTCGTTCAAGACTAGGTCGCGGTCTGTCCAATTGCTATACCTTGAGCTTAGCTTCACCTGAACGGACGGAAATCCATCCGACAATCCGACGGAAGTTCACAACAAGCATCTGGCTGCACAAGAGATAATGATATCCAAATCCATCGAGACGAGCAGATGGTTTCCAATATCGTAGTTTATGCTTCTGATTCGGATTATCCAATGCTTCAAAATTATCTCCTCTCACGGATCATCAAAGTCCGACGTTGCTCTTGACTTTGCTCTTGCCCACCATCGCACTTGATCGTTGGAGAGCACCTCATGTACCTTCATTTCATTTGTTTCCATGCTATTCTGCTCACGTGAGCGAGTGTTTAGATCAAGTATCCGCTGGCAGCCTGCCCAGATCCGCGCGCGGTTTCGTAGACCAGGGAAAGGAGTCGTGGCAGGATTGCACAGATGCCATAGACGTGCCCAGTCCAATGCTTGGGTTTCGATGATAGCTTGTGGTGGCACACGGCGAATCCAATCTTTTACCTCCGTGCGGAAGCGCTTCCACTCGCGCAGCGACCATTCTAATCTCGCACGAGATGGACTGAGGATAGCGTCACGACGTACAAAGTTGGTCAATCTGACAGCCGCTCCTAGATGATACATTTCTTGATCGTCGTCTGTGATCTGTTTCCAGAGGTGGTCCTCGTCCTCCTCAGCCTGTAAACCATATGGCATCTCTGGAGGAATAAAGCCGGTTGGAAACCGTGGATCCCATGTAGCTGGGCGATCCGGTGAAACGGGGTAGCTCTTCCCATCAAAGATCTCCCATAACCAATCCATATGTTCGAGGACAAGGGTCTTGAAGCCATATTGCGCATGGTGACGAAGCTTGCGGCAAGTACAGGCCATCGCTTCCAAGTCGTTCTCGCCAAGAAAGGACACAATGGAGTCGATAAGTTCGGATGGAAGCGCAAGGAAAGGGCCTATGGCATTCTCTGGCTTGGTAACAGAGTCACTCGAAGTGAAGAGCTTTGTCAAAACGCTGCGGAAATCTGATATCTCTACTGGGTTTGCAGCCAGCCACTCGTCACCAGTATGATGACACCATGGCTCAGACCAGCACTCTTGAGCCCTCGACACTTCCGAACACGGTTGCAGATCGGATCTGGAGAGACTGTAAGATTCGGGCAGCCGAAGCATTTCCCTCCAGTGCCAGATACCGTCTAGATCAACGCGCCCCAGCCTGCGATATGATGCCTTAGCATACATGTCCAAACAGTAAGTGTGGACTGGCAGTGGACTTAGTATATCACTGTCCTGTATTAATGTCAGTAAACGTAATAGGCGCGACTAGCCCGCATTCATACATACGTTACAGCCACAGTTTGGATTAGCTTGAATTGGGACTTTGGCTGCATCATACCGCGTGGGGTAAACAACAGGATATTTGTGATGGGGTGTTGTGTGTGATCCATTTGTTTCGCCTGAAAGGACGAACATGTTGCCGTTCTCGAAAAGTTCATCAGTGACATCCGCTTGCCAACGTGGCGGTTTCGGAAGCAAAAATCTGTGGACGCGGCAGTTCTTCATTTCCTCAGTGCTGAGTACGTGACCGTTGATTCCCTGCAAGCTTTTGCAAGAAGGAGCGGCGATGTGTTCTGCCGGCACTACAAGCCCGGCAAGGTCTGGTGCCTTATGGTACCAGCCAGGAACGTTGCGTTCCACTACCTGGTGAAGCATTTCTCTACCGTAGTCTCGAGAATATATGTATCCATTCAGCCAAGTACCGTGCGGAAGATGTATTGGCGGCTCCAGGGCGTGAAGCGCATGTAGGGCGTCGCACATGCTTGCATCACCTTCTGC
This sequence comes from Phaeosphaeriaceae sp. UM 1110, assembly GCA_000263175.2. Taxonomy (NCBI): domain Eukaryota; kingdom Fungi; phylum Ascomycota; class Dothideomycetes; order Pleosporales; family Phaeosphaeriaceae; species Phaeosphaeriaceae sp. UM 1110. The sequence goes on from AJMS01010143.1 coordinate 3,232, forward strand.
GTCGTCTTTTACTAAGTTCGAAGACTCGATATCAGACTCCGCTTCTGAGTCGTATTCCATGGGCTCATCGGTCGCGTCTGAGCTATTTTCGGGAAGCCAATCGTCATCATCATTCTCTTCTTCCGCCCAGAGAGGCCCGCCTGAGAGTGTCATTGCTGCATCCTCGTGGAAATTGTTTGGCGTTCGGTCCAGCGTTGTGCATTGCTGGCACTGCTGATCTGGGAAGTCCTCATTATAAAAATCCCTAAATGGGACGAAGCCGACATAATTGCGACCCTCGTGGTTCCAAGCTGCTTCTGGTGGATCATCCGGAGTGCGGATGCGGGCGATGGACAAGTCCGATCTGCAGATTTGGCAACTGTAAGAAGTCATCCCTCGCAGAGCGGGGCATCAAGCAGAAAAGCCTCGGGAGTGCTGTCTCGATAGGATACATCGAAATTTAAGAGAAAAAAGTGCGGGCCCGACGATGTTGTCAAAGAGGAATCGTTTCAGAGTGGTACAACCCACCCTTTTCAATAAGGACGAAGGTGAAGTCGAGTCATCGCAAGCCAAGGCGATGTCCACCTGCAGACAGAATGCGAGAGACGAGGGTCGATAGAACTGTTCGAATAAGTTTATCGATAGACTAACGTTGAATTACGTTAGCGTCGGTGGTCAAACCTTGGCCCTTTCTCACGCTCACGTCAATCCCATCAGCGTCCTTCTTGAACGATCTGCGCCGAGATCAACCAGTGTACAGCTTTGGTCTTTCATCAATTTGAGCGCACAAAACGCGATCATGTAGCGGGAACCTGGAAAACTGTCGGAGACTTCGTTGCAATGCATGTCGTTCTCAACACAAAGAATCAAGGATGGGCACTCATCGCTGCCCCAAGTACATCTCGAACACTTCAAAGATGGGTTCAAGCTTTCCCATACGGACCTTGTGCCTCCGTAACCCACGACTGATCCTTTCGCGTCCAAATTCGGCCACCATGGCCTGGACGAAGGGCCATAGCGCTTTACATAAACACCACCCAAAGAGTGTCACGATGTTCCGTTGAGGATGATGTGCATGCCAGCGTTGGTCGCAATTGTTGGTAGGTGGGACAAGGTTGACCCGTGAATCTGGTAGTCTACCGATTGGAACAACCACGAGACGGGTATCTGCATATCTTCGACTTCTGCTCTAGACTGCTGTGCGCCACAGCGCGGATTCAGCCCTCCTGAATTTGCTCGCATGAGATTTCTACATGCAAGGCCCCTATCGACACCAAGTACAACCTTCCCGCTGCATGTATCGGAGAGTACTTTGATCTCGACTTAGACGAGGCTCTCGGTTATGGCGAGCTATCTCCCGATGATGTGGCTTTCATCAAGGAGGCATTGGGTGGCATGAATGACGACGTCGTTGCCAAGGTCACTCGTCGTGCCGTGTTGCATCGCCGCACTGTTGAGAAAAGGTTCCTGGGTCGATTCTTGCGCTTTGTCGCTAAGACAATCATTGAACCTGCAGTAGCTGTTCTGAAGACCGCACTTAACGTCGCTGTTGCTGTCGTGCAGAGAGCTATTCAGCTCGTTACAACTGGGACCATTAGTGGCAGCATCCGCGAGTCCTTCAGTTTCGACCTTCCCAAGGGCGCCAGGGCTGAAGCAAAGCAAGTTCATTCACCTTGGGGCACCGCTCTTCTGATCGCGGCTTATGGTTCCTCGACTCCTCAAGGTGCGCCCAGCAATGGCATCCAAAAGGAGGGCGATCTCAATATTTTTTGTGTCGGATGTGGTGCTCAAGGGCGCGTCGAGCTTGCTGGTAGCGCGACATGGTCGGTCACACAAGGCATCACCAAGGGCAAGCTCGAGGCCTGGGCTGACATAAAACCTGCTCTGAAGATTGGTGTTGACGCACAGATCCAGTTGAGCAGGGGGTGGTACACGAATCTTTTCCAACTCGGACTTCCGGGCTTGCCATTCGGTGTCATCACCATTGGTCCTCAGGTCCGCCTCGACTCCCGTGTCAATCTTGAAGCTCTGGCTCAGGGCCGCCTCTTGGCTGGTGCCGAGTTGAGCTGGAACTGCGCTTACGCCGAAGTCGATCTCGTTATTCGGTCAAAATCCGTTTGAGAGAACTTTGATCCTGTATTTCACCCCACATTCGAAGCTAAAGGTTCGATCTTCGTAGGTGCCGAGCTTGGACTTTCTATTGGCCTTCACTTTGGCATCAGTGTTGCATCGTGGAGGAAGACTGTTGCCCTCATCAACGAGCCCATGATAAAAGGGATTGCGAAAGCAGCCGCGCAGGCGTCGCTCTCAAATGGTAAGTTCACAGCTGACTTCACTGCTACAGAGGGCTGCGTCGGTATTCATACCAACCTCAGCTGGCGGAACCGCTTGTATGGCGACGTGCTCGGCAATCAGTACAATATCATGGATACAGGATACAAGAGCATCAAATATGCATGCATTCCTGTTGGAAATCAAAACCAGAGTCCAACCGTCAGCAGTGGCTCGTCCCCCAATCCGGCCATCTCTGGTAGCTCAACTACAACCCCGCCCACCCCCAGCCAGAGTAGCACTCCGCCATCCGGTTCTTCAAACTCGGATGACATTGTATCTAGCTAGCCTTCTACAAGTGTTGATACGATGTCACAGCCCTCTCCTCAACCTTCAGATGGCAGTGAATCTCCAACGCCCCACAAATTACCCCTGATACCAGCTCCAACACTGCCGACTCCGCGACAGACACCAACAGCATCAGCCAAGGAAGTGCCCTTGCCTCTGCCTCTCCCTCTCCGTCCACCGAACCCTCAGCTGGAGCCAACGACGCCGCAACAGGCAAACGCTCCCTCCTCGGTCGACAATCCACCTCTACGCCCGCCGGCCTCCGCGACCTGACCGACTCCATTAAGGGCGCCACCGACGTCGTCACCTACGCTATGGCCGACGTCCCGACATATGCCTACGCGCGCGAAGACGGCTACGAGTTCACCAAAGTGCTTGCCGAGGACGGGCAGTACAATCTCATCTATTGCTCAAACGGGAACATGTACGTCAAGTGGACTGCGCAAACTGCTGGACTGGGGTGCGATGAGCTGTTTGTGTATAGTAATGATGCTGTTGCTGGAGATGGGGCGGGGAGCTATTTGTATTATGACACCAACACCATGAGTGCAGCGGGTGTGACGAGGCTGAGGTTGCGTGATGATGAACATCCTGTCGTGGGCACGTCGGCACTTGCACTTGTTGCGTGGAACGCTGCGGAGGTCGAGACGGAATATGATGCTGATATTGAGGGATTGTATTTCGCCGCGAAATATGGGACGCAAGCCTTCTTCCGGCTTACATTTTGCGCGTATAAGGATGGGCAGGCGCCGAAGGTGTTCATTGTTGAGGATGTGGAGGACGGCATTGCGGTGCTGGAAAGCGGGGATGTAAAGTAAAGTGTTACGGGTGGAGAAGTGGACAAGTGCTATGCGCTGAGTGCGAAGGACGATAGTGTGGCCAAGGACAAGTGGGCGCAGTTCGATGACTCAGAGGAGACGTCGCCGGGTGGGTTGGAATTTGAATAAGAAGTAGACTCCACAGCAAAAGCGTCGTATATCGCATAATGTACTCTCTCGATCGACAACAAGCTGTGTTGAACGATATACTCATCAAAATTACAACATCTGCCAAAATCCACTTCCATGTTCTATTTCGGCAGCTTCAGCTGCCTTTAGCTCAAGCTATATCTGTTTCCTTTGCTCCTGCCTTCGCATTATCTTCTGCTTCTCTTTATCGGGCAACTTGTTTCACTTCTGCTGCTCTAATCTTCGCCAGCTCTCCTGTTTCCTCGCTTCCCACGCCTGGATTTCTGCATACTCTCGTTGCTCTTCCATGTTGAGCAAAACGCGCTCGTTAAAGTAAGACGCTTCACGTGGCCCGCGTGCTGCGTTCTCACGCTCCCTCACCAAGCTTTTCGCTTCGTCACTGGAAATAGATAAAGGATTTCCGAGTGGGCCCAGAGTGCCTCTTGGACCTGCGCCCCCGGTTGCGTAGTAATCTGGATTTGTTGGGTACAAGGAGGCTGGCGTTTTGTAGATCACGATAGACTCGTCAGAAACTGGTGACAGAGGAGGAGAAGGGTCCCGCATCTCCTCGTCTCCCTTCTCTTCCCCGGAACCTGGAAACGCGCCTGGAATGTGGGAGTGAGAAGGGTTGAAGCTGCTGGACATGTCTTCGATAAATATGGTTTTGCACATCTCGCAAGATTCGGCATTGGTAAGATTGGCGAAAGTGCATTCAGGGCAGAATACTGCATCGCCTCGATCGTTTGAGCCTTTCTTTTGCTTCTTGATATTTTTTGAGTCCTGTGATGCTTCCTGCTGTTTTCCACGTGATACGGATTCGGTTTGCGGCGATTCGCTGTGACTAGGAAGCGTTTTCTTCTTGCCGAGTATGCTATTTCCCAATCCGGGTTTGCTGGATCTGAAGTCTGGCTCTTGTGCTGAATTTGTAGCATCGCCTGGGTCGATACTTGGTATGAAGGAGGACGATGTAGCTGGATTGGTGGAGTTGCCGGTGGTTGCTGGTTTTGTTGGCTGTTGTCCCGGCTTTGACGCATCATGTTTGGATGTCTTTACAACGAGGGAACCTGGCTCCGTTGGCCCGGCCAAGATATTAGTGGAAAACGGTTTCTGGGGCTGCTGTGTTGTTTTCACTGTATCGCTTGTGCCAGTGATCGGTGCGGAAGATGGAGATTTCGCGACTCTAGTCGTGCCTGTCGATGTCGACGGTCTATCAGGCTTCTGCCCTTCTTCGTTTCCACCTTTCTTTCGACGTATTCGGGTGCGGCGCAGCGGAGAAAGCTTCTCTGGGTCGATGGAAGATGTTGAGGATGATCGCGATGAATTGCTAGGCGGTTCTACAGTAATTCGTGGTATCACTGGGGGAACTGGCGCTTTTGCCTTCTCAATGGTAGACTTTGATGATACAAGTTCATCTGTGACAGGATTTCCCTCATGCGGTAGTGGGTTTCTTCGAGGCAACCCAGCGAATTCGTGTATAGGCGATCGTGGCGTTTCCAAGCTGGCGTCTGTGTCCGCCTTTGAGAGTGGGACCTGTTTCAGATCTGGCTTTTTGAGGAGCGCTCTCCGTTGGTCGAATGCGTCAGCTGTGCCAGTCGAAGCCTTGGTCAGCTTTGAGTTTCCAAGAGTTTGTGTTGGACGCGCATGAGATCTTGGCACTTTTGCTGGAATTAAATGTGACGGAAGAGTGTACAACGTTGGAGCTGATACTGGCAGCACTGGGTACTGGAGCGGTGAGGTGGTAGCAGACCCTTTGAGCTCGATGTTGGCGTTGGTGGTCTCTGAAGCGAGGCCTTCGTTGTCTGAGCTGAAGTCGATGCTGACATATGAAGCGGAGTCGTCGCTCCCAGAACTAGAATCGTTCGATTCATTCTTCGCGTCATTGGTTACAGTCTTCCCAAATTTTGCCGGTACGTAGATGAAGCCGTATTCGGAGTCAATCACTGTTGGCACTGTGCCGTAAGGCTCCTCCCTGTTATTGTAGACGGTAGACGACACATTGCTGGAAACTGGTGTCGCTTGACGGGGAGGTGATGGACGATAAGAGCCTGGCATACCCGGCCGTTGAGTGACCCCACGCTCTACAGCCTCTTCTTCATCAACATCTCTGACGGTGGCTTGATATGGACGTGTCTTTGGTGGAGATGGAAGATCTGGACGACCCAATTCTTCTTCGGTGAAGAACCTGATGTCAATGCCAGGATGATGGTTCCGTGCGCTGTCGGCGAGGACGTTATACCTATGTCGCAGGTGAAGAATCTCTTCTTCTAGGTATTCTGTCTCATCGTCCACGTCGGTCATTTCCACATCACCGTCTACACCAGCTCTACCACTCGAGTGATACTGCTGTGATGCTCTCCACTCGTGCTTTCTGGCTTTGAATGTGCTGACTTCGCCAACCATGTCCTGCAAAACCGCAGTCCATTTGGGGTCCGTCTTCCTTCTCAACTCTTGGTGTGCATGTTTCCGAGCGTGGCTCGGCTGTCTTGCGGGCTCGGGGTGCTGCGTTTCTTTGTTGTCCTCACTAACTGCAGGGACAGGTGACACGAAGCCAGAAAATATACGCGCAGCCCATGCGTTAATGTATTCGCCCACATCTGACAAGCGGGAGCGCTCCTGACTTCGATCGGCGCGATACGTGGGCGTGATGCGCACCTTGCAGGCAGGCTGTTGTTGGGTAGGATCAGAGACACAATCAGAGATAGGACCAGGGCCAGGACCAGGGACATTTGTGGTCTGCGTGGCTGGCTGGGAATAGGTGGTTACTTCTTCGACCTCGCTACGACTTCGCTTGCGTGATCGACTTTCGCTGTACGTCCATGGCTCCGACCACTGTGGTGCTGTTTGTGCAGCGTGTTGAGGTTTGAAGAATAGCGGGCGCTTGTCGGTCGAGACAAACGGCCAATTGGCATCGTTTGGTGCAGACATTCTAAGAATTTGGTGTGCTGATTTGCATGGAAGATGGTGCGTACGTGAAGGGGTAGGACATGTGTATGGGGTGTGTTCGAAAATTGGTGATGGACAAAGGCAAACCCGAGAACAATGGGGAACAAAGGAACTGCAATTGACGTCCTTGAGAGTTCGATGCAATGCCATAGACACGCGCTATTGTCTACACTGTGAAAGTTTCTACCATCAACAGCAACAAAGTGAAAACAACACGTCATTGGCAAAATAGTGACTACCGCATGGCATGGTGAAAGCGTATGAGTAGATCATGAGGATGAGATACCAATCACAATGCCTATCAGTCCTTGAAGACATACTTAGCATTTACTGTTGAAGATGGCAGGGCACTCGAGGACCAAAGCGCGGGTACGAGACGAACTGGCGTTTGTTACCATGTGTGCAAAGAGCCCCGGAGATTCTGCATGCTGCTCTCCCTACAGTCCCTCAAAAGGGTCAGCCGGCTCATCGTATATGTTAGCTATGTATCAAAATCCTCGGGTAAGATCAGTGTGTAAGGGGTCTGGAGCTGCGGGGCATAAAATGAACAAGATAATGGTCACGTGATCGACATCGCAATTCGAAGTTTGGAAAGGCGCCTCAGTGGCACCGAACATGGGACATCTCGATACCATTGTGGAAGCCTAGTATGCATTTGAGGTCTTCAGAGGAGCGAAGGATGGCGTACGTAAGTAAACGCGGGTCTTTACGCAGGCCCAGGTAGGGCCAATGGACATGGCAGACACATCCTTGGTGCTCCTTCGCTGCAGTTGGCAGGCACAGCTCCGCGAGGGGGGTGGACAGTCGCAACGTATAGTTTCAAATTTGGTGCTGTATCGAAGAAGCAAATTTGAAGGCGATCCTTTTCTGCATGATAAGATACGAGGTTGAAAGGGGTTCAGCAAAGATGTCAGGAGTTGTACGGACCAGCCGATTTTCCGGGGAAATTGGCGCTATGCCTATCTAGCCTGCACTGTTGCTGATTGGACGACTAAATGCAAGGGACCGAATCTCATCCACGCCCGGCATAGCACAAAAGGCTGCGACACAGCAACAGCAGCATGGACATGCACCATGGCAATTGCAGCATGTCGTTCCCCCGCAGTGAACAGGCCGGCTACACGCACCTGGCGCAACGTTGGGGCGTTTCGAGGACGTGCCGTGACAGCCGAGTGATGGCCTGGCGAGAAGAGGCGTCCCGTGACCCTGCGCCATTCTCGAACACTTCCCCCCTTGGCCACCTCGCTGTGATTCGTGGTTTCAGCAGGGCAAAGCCACCGCAAAGGCTTGAGCGAGGTTAAAAAGACGGGGCGGTCAGGCGCCGCATAGGGCAGAACAGGCGCCAAGCGCAATCTCGCAGCGGTTGGGACGGGGGTCGGGGGCCCAGGATGCGGCGTGCGGCGCTGACGGCTGATGGAAGATGGCTTGAACCCGCTCGCTTTAAAAGTGCATTTCCCCCCGAATGTCGCTGCTCACCAAGTGCCCCTAATCGCCAGCACTCGCACTGCCAGCCTCGCCCACTGCTACCGTGCGGGTTTTTTCGAAGACAGTACTCGGCGTGCCCCAAGATGATGCTCCTGTCGTCGGCCGGCGGGCGCAGTCCCCTGCTTGCGCTCGCTGTGAGCGCAGGCGCGATGCTCGTCTTCATTTTTGGCTTCATGGCTTGGCAGAGTCCCTCGAAGATCCCCTTTGCGAAACCTGCGCCGCACCTGTCGGAAACGTATGTCACTTTCGTCTGAAGTCGCTCCAGATGCTAGCCGCCATTCTCGTGCAACGACATCTGGAGCAAAGGTTGTTCCGGGCATCAGCAGCTGACAAGCACAGCCCGATCCACGCAGAGAAGGCGCCCACGTCTATCAACGACATCCTGCGCACCCTGTTCGCCCCGCTGCTGGCCTCTCCCACCGAGCCTTATATCCGCGAGCCCAATGGCAGCCACATTGAGCTGCCCCCGAACCCGCGCTACAAGAAGCCGCTCGGCAGCGAGATTCTCATCCTCGATCTCGAGACACGCGACCTCAAGTCTACCGAGGACTTCCGCAAGGGCGAATACGATTGGCGCAACATCAACCATGTCTCAGGCGGCATCTTCAACCACTACACATACGCCACCATCCACGGCTACGACTACAAGTTCATTCAGGCCTCCAACTTTGAGGACCGCCACGCCACCTGGATCAAGCCGTCTGCCCTCGCCAACCACATCAAAAAGTACAAGTTTATTGTCTTCCTCGACGCCGATGCCGCCTTCCGCTTCCTGCACGTGCCCATTGAGTGGATGTTGAACTACTGGGATGTTACGCCCACCGACGCCATCACCATGGCCAAGGACCCCTGGGATCCAAAGTCTCCCCAATACAACGCGGACCGCTTCAACCGCACATACACCAACACCGGCTTCATGATCATTCAAAACACGGTCAACACCATGCCCATTCTCAAGGCCTGGCACGAATGCCCCGATGATGTGCGCTATGCCAACTGCTCTCAGTGGAAAAACCCGCGTTTCCACGAGCAGTCCGCTTTCGGCGAGTACATTCGCTACGATTACGAAGACTACATCAAGGAGCTCGATTGCGGCCAGGCGAACGGGTTCCCAGGTGTCGAGATCAGCAATTGCCAGGGCAAGCTCATTCGTCACTACTGGTTCGAGAAGCACTTGGTGAAGAACGACTACCGAGAGAACGTTATGAACGCCATTACGCTTCCCATCCAAAAGCTGTACGCAGAGAACATTGGCCACATTATTACCAAGACAGAAGAAAACGTCATACATTAACATTTCGACTCCGCAAAATTTGTCACATTTAGCCACATAATGAAGCAGAAAGAGAAAAACACTATTGTATAGCATAGCGTTGCATGGGCATGGCGTATTTGGTTACAGATTTGGATTGGCTTGGGGTTGCGCTTAGGACACGGCGGCTTTTCCGGTGTAAGCATGCTGTATCGCATCGATCTGGGTCTTCGACGCGACAATACCCCAGTATGATATTTTTTCGACGACGACGCTTCGTTACGCGATTCGTTTTTGTATTACGATAAACACATCACTTGTACAACACTCGCTTGCCTCATTGGTGACACTTGGGACGATACGCGCTTGTTTCGCATCTCACAGCTTTCGACTTGACCGTTCGGCCTGTTTTGGGATATCAAGTCTGCTCAAGTCATGGCCGATGCGACTGCATGGCGCTGAATGTCACAGGCATCGTCGACGCCAAGCCGCGAACATGATGTCAAGCGGCAAATGCACATCAGCCACACGCTTGGAGCGATGTTCAGGAACCAAGCGCAAGCATCCCCTGCAAACATCTTTGGATGTTGTTGCGTTAGCTTCAACGAAAAACGCACACCGCGAGAGCAAGCACTTCGTCCGGACAATCGCACGCAGGCGGTCTTCGACAGACGACTGGACAGTCGACGACGCTACCAAGTCACACTGCTGCCACCATCGTGGGATTGCGCAACCCTGCTGCTCTTGATACACTAGCATCAACCAAGCCACGATCGCTCCATACAGTGTACAATTCTGGATGTTGATGGCTGTCTGGAGTGGTGTGTATCCGGCAAGTGGCTCCTCGCACCCAGAGAGTCGCAACGACAGATTGAGCGGACGCGGCCCGCTCGTCCCACACGAAGTTGGCAGGACATCTACGTGTCGGACATGGTATCAGACATTTTAGAGTGACAGAGCTGGTTGCAGGTGTCTGCATGGGCTGAGCTCATAGGAAACGAATCAAATCCAAGCTTTAGATCCAAACATGAAGCGAAGTTCACACACACGTATTAGATCCAATCCTCTTGCCCTACCATTACATACTCCTCACATACCCGCTCCTCACTCCGCAACACCACACGTACCCTTGCACGTAGCCCCTCCCACATCTCCCCCATTTCCTCCTCACTTATCTCCTCCGGGTGTTGGATATATTTATAAACCATCTCCACCCTCTCCCACTCGCTCATGTTCTTGGCTCCTTCACGCCACACCTCTTTTCCCAGGCCAACAGGACATGTCTGTGTAGGCCATGTACTCGGCCTCTTCATCCTCTCTCTGAACCAGATTGGACTTTCCACCTCCGAGGATGACGAGGATGCGTGTGAGTCATCGCTACTTTTGCGGCGTGTTAGATCGGGGCGCTGGGGGCGCGGGTACGCGTTGGGTGGGGGCCAACTCGTTCTCCTGCTTCGACTCTCGCTAGGTTGTGGGGGTGGCTGTGTGGGCTTTTGGCGGCGCGTTGTGCGTAGGGAGTCGCCTGGAGAACTTGCGGGTGGAGACGTAGGCGAGAGAGGCGTCCACAGTGCGGAGAGGGAGGTAGAGGGAGAGGGCGCGGTGTAAGTGGTTGAAGGGTGGAGCTGTGGGCGGCGTGGCGTGAAGTAGTCGACTCGCTGCTGTGGTTGT
>AJMS01010142.1:0-14123 GCA_000263175.2 Phaeosphaeriaceae sp. UM 1110
GTTTTGGACGGATGCGACTAAGGTAAACAGGAAGTCACGGTTGGGTAAACATGCCAAGCTGTCCGTGCACACCACCTTCCCCGGAACCTTGGAAGTGTAGGCCTGACATTAACTAAGACATACGAACCTGGCTGCATACTATCGCCACTGATTGAGCCAGTAGGCTCTAGAAAGTGAGATCCCTTGTGCAGTATTCATCGATCGATATCCTAACCACCCAAGCAGCTGATTTCCAGACGCGAAGTTGGGCCTCCGTACACGTTTGACCTATTCAAAAAATCATTGCCCGGTGTAGGCTCTTCACGTTTCTTCTACATCAACTCACTCGGCCTTCCTCTATTCAGTGGCATGTATTGCCACCAAAGGTGCTCTCAGATCGAGTGTCTTGCTGTCACGTGCTCGCGCGACACGCGATCCATTTAAGCTAGGCCACACAAGCGTCCAATCGTGGCGGGACACCAACAAAACAATAGCACGAAACCACGACTACACTAGCGGTCCGACCTGCTTGCGGTCTTTTGATTGCCGTCAAGGCGTGTAAAAGTCCTCTTCCATCCTCGATGCTATCAGCTGGTTCTGGGCAGGTCGCCTCTAGTCATAGACTTACCTGAGGACGGCTGGGCATGCGTGATAGGGAGCAAGCGAGGCGCTGTATTAACTTACACGGCTGAATTGACGGTATATCACCCACCTGCCAGTCTCCAGCGAGCCCAAATGCACAAACTCCGCTGAAAGCTCGAGTATGGCCTACGTCAAAGGTTCTAGTCCCAGCAACCCATTCACTTTCGATGATTCCGATCCAGAAGCAGTACCAAAACCAAAACTAAAACTAAAACCAAGATCAGGACCAAAGCGAAAAGAACTTTGGTCTCTCATTCAAGACGAAGATCGACCTAAGAATCTTGCAGAAGGGTATGTCGATTTGACGCAAGATGACGCTCCAGAACTGCGCGTAGAAGACATACCTGCGACAAGTTTGAATCCGCCTAAAAGGAAGAACAATCGACAAAGCATCGATACACCTCGAAAAAGTATACCATTTCATCGTCGCACAAGCCCTGAGATCAGAATCTCGTCGCGCACTCCCTCAGCTGAACCTGTTGATCGCCATGGAGCAACAACACCAACAGGTAACGAGATAGAAGCAACACACCGCTCTACCAGTGGTACACCACGACGGAGCGCTGTCAGCCAATCTTTCAAACGCGATCGATCTGCAATACTTGCAAGGAATACAATAGGTGTTGATGTGGATCTAAGGCACCACTCTACCCCACGCCGGGGCACAGCCAGACACTCTCCCAGTTATGGCCGGACTCCCACACCTTCAGCGAACACCACCGATGCTGCTTCTCTTGCCATGCGCTCGGAGCATGCGCCGCGCGGTCAATCAAATACGACGCCCACGCCTGACACGCCTGAAGTTACCGCAAATGTCATGAGATGCGGCGCTTTGCGACAAAGTAGTGATGAAAACCCTTCTATAGAATCGCGATCGGACAATGTGCTATCAACAGCCAAATCAAGCGTCGAATCAATGCACAATGCACGAGCTCCTACAAGAACCAACGCTATGACAGCTAGCAAATTCTCAAACGAGATGACTACACAGAAATCATCATCGCATCTTTCCATAGATTGTCCGATTGGTAAGACAGATAGCATCACACCACGCAAGAATAATGCGACCAGACTGGAATCGATGGGTGGAGGGTCCACGGGCTCTGCGTTCGGAAGTCGGGCCGATTCTGAGCGCGAACAGACCATTACACGGCGCGTCGACAACGACGCGACAAGACCCTCAATGCATGGCCACCATGACAGCGGGTCGAGGAGTGCCAGCAATAAGTCTGTTCCTCTCGGACAAGGTTCTCACAGTCAGGTTCGCGTCAAAAAGAAGCCGAGAGCTGTTAAGAGCGCGGAAAAACGAAGGTCTGTTGAAAGAGCACCTCAATTATACGCAAAGAACCATGAAAGCTCGTCAAATCCAAAACCACCATCGAAAAGCCGTCCAGGTAGTGAGAGCTCACTGCTAGCCCCACCGTCGCTCGGCCAATCTGGTCCATTGCTGCCAGTCACTGGACAGTCCGAGGAAGATACGACAGCCACCAAGGACGCCTCAGAGGATCGACGCAACGCACCACAAGCGACAAGCAAGCCTTACTCACTGGCCGATGCTGCACCCATCGACATGGGAGCTCAAGCCTCCAGCCTTTCTCAATTAGCGACACCTTTGAAAGATCCATATACCAACGCGCCGAGCATCGTTTCACGGGATGCAGCGTCAGCACGTGATGTTGATGCAGCAGTTACGGATTCTCTTGGAGATCATATGGTACCGGTCACCGATCGTAGCTTAGAGCACCTCAACCACGCAAATATCCATGGTAGGCTGAAACCTATATACATAACATAATGCACGCTTCAAGGCTCCCAGTTGATCATCAACTATAGCCTGGAAAAACTCGCTGACAATAAAATAGGTCACGCCGACGGTCTAGTAGGCGATGCCTTGAACAACATCGAGGCTGCTCGCTCTAGGGTCGAGGCATGTCTCCAGCGTCATCTGGAAGACAGATTTGAAGACCATGCTTACTTAGTGAAGGTATGATCACAAGCAACTTCTCTGAAATTTGAGCTAATATGTAAAAGAATGCAATGTGGCGTCAAAGGACTTGCTATGAACGCGATGTTCGTTCTCGCGCAAATGCTCCTAATCTTCAATCAACTTCGTCACCTCAACAGAATTTTGAGCAGTCTGAATCGCCGTTTGGTCATATGCAAGATATTCAGAGCATGTCCGACAAAAAGGAGGTGTCAAAGAGCAAAGAATTGACACAAGAGATCCATACCAAGACCACTTCGAAAGTTTCCACAACGAAATCGACTTGGAGCGTACCCTCATTCACACATGTTCCTGAGGAGATACGGATTCCCTCTTTCAAAGAGTATGTTAGATTAAAAAACAACATACTGGCTGACAACGAATCCAAAATTCTTACGCTACCATACCTGGGGGACGACGAACCAGAAGAACGTCAGAATGTCCTTAGAAATGACCTTCCGACAAGATACGAGATTCTTCATGATAATAATGCACTTCTGGATCTTCGACGCGAGCAGTGCCAATTCTACTATAATGCCACCGAAGCGTTCCTCAAAGACATTGGTGTGTCATGGGAAACGATGATCTACTGGTTGCTCTCTTCTGCTACAGAGTTACGGCAATTAAACAAAGGATCCGAGAAATCCAGCGATTTTGAGGACGTTGTAAAGAGCAGAGCGCCGTACGATACAGAAGTTTTCAATCGCGACGAGCAAAACCTTGAGGACACCGAAGCAAAATTGTTCAAGCCTGGTTCGCGCCATTGGGAAACCCTGCTCACTCAGCTGCAGAGTCCCAGTGTTGAGCATCTCAGACTGGTTGCTCTTGCCGGCGCAGCACTGGTATTGCACTGTAAATTCAGTCCGTGGTACATGATCAAGCAATGTGAGACTATGCAGGATTATGTCCACGCAAAATTGAAACGAGCAAAGGAGGCGCCAGACTCTACGTTTCGGAATATACTGTGTCGGATATGCCACGAGTAAGTACTACATTCTCTTGTCAAGGCAATACTGAACAAGTGTAACAGACATGACTGCATCTTTCATGGCGAAATTCGAGAGAATCCCAAGTACGACCCTGGAGTTGAATTACACAGAAGCACCTCACCAAGGGCTCCGTCTCAAGACGATAGTGAGGAAGGCGACTCTGACCAGGAAATCGCACACTACGATCCAAAAGATTCTGACGTTGAGAGGATCATCAACTATAAATTCCTGGCTAATCCAGGTCGTCCAGACGACAAGGCATGGTTAGACACAGATATACCCAAACACGCGCTTCCACCAGCAGGACCTTTCAAGGCCACATGGTGGGAAAACAAGACTGGTACGTCTAACTGGGAAAATCGCAAACCTTTTGTTCCTTGCAACCACCCTGGCAGCTGCGTGGATGCCAAATGCCGCTGCTTCAGGGAGAACATCACCTGCGAGAAGACATGCACATGCCCAAAATCGTGTAATCGCCGCTTCCCTGGTTGTTTGTGCGCTCAATCACCAGACAAGCCGCCCTGTGCAATCAAGACAGGTTGTCTTTGTAAGAAATGGGAGAGAGAGTGCGATGCAGACCTGTGCGGAACATGTGGGGCGAATGAGATACTGGACCCGGTTCGAAGACATGACGAGCAAAACATCCACAACCAGTGCAGGAATGTGGCCATTCAAAGGGGCGTCTCGAAAAAGACTTTACTGGGCAGATCAGAGGTCCATGGATTTGGGCTCTACGCCGGCGAAGACATAGGCAAGGGCGAGCACATAGGCGAATACGTTGGCGAGGTCATATCGAGCGACGAAAGCCTGAGACGCGAGATCATTTATCACTACGAGAAGAATATGTATCTATTCACGCTCAATCAAGGTCGGTCCTCGATTGTCTCCTTTTGTTCAAGCTCAATAACTAATCCCAACATAGAGCAGGAAGTTGATGCAACATACATGGGCAACAAGCTGCGATTCATCAACAATGCGAACCCGAAATTCACAAATTGTAAGTATAGTAGCCTATTGTGGATGTTTGACACATGCTAATGTTATACTGCAATCTAGGTTCTTGTCGCGTTGCTCTCTGCAATACGGTATTTCGTGTGGCTCTGGTCGCAAGTTCAGATATCAAGGCTGGAACAGAACTATTCTTCAACTACAATTACCCAGAAGATATGACCAAAAATTTCAAGCAACCCAAGGGAAAGGTTGTAGCAGTCAGGCAATTGGTAAAAGGCGCCAACAAAGCCGGCACGCACAGAGCGTCCTCCCACAATGACGACCATCGCCCTGCTACCAAACCGAACATACTGGCCGCTACAGCTAAAGCAAGAGCTGCAAAAAAAGCCAAACGAGAAGCTATGCTTGCTGAGCTAGGACTAGGGGCAATGCCTGCGAAGAAAACAAGCAAAACATCGAGGTCAGCGCGAAAGTCAGCTGGCAAATCAGCCTTGCTCCAAGTTTCGAGAGACTCGAGTGCTCGGGGTCGACCGAGAACAGCGAGCGAGGCCGCAAGTCGAGACAGGTCTGCCGCGTCCGGATCAGTTGCAAGAAGCATACGTGCTGGAAGTGCCAGGCGACAAAGGTCGGCTACTCCTGTGGTCGAGGAAACTGACGACGAAGATGCGGACGACAATGCCGTTTCAGACGCCGAGGAAAGTAGCCACGGATCACAAGCTGCAACAGGAGCTGATGATCCTACTTCACATAGCTTGAGCAGGATGCGAAGGATGTCGACAAGATCTGCTGCAGTCATGGCCGTCAAGGAGATGGGAAAGAAAAAGAGCACGTTGAAGTCTGTCGCAGGGAGGAAAAGAAAGAGGCCCATGGTCGTTAATAGCGATGATGAGGTGTAACATGTCGAACGCCCGAGCATACAATTCAGCATGACAGGCGTTATGCATTGCAGCTGTATTCGCCAGACATTGAGCATTTGTGGCTGAGCTGTATTTTCAGGTGATAGTCCGCCACAAGCATTCCATACCATTAGAATTTCAACATAATTTCAATCATAACAATTCTCGCCTTCATGTCCAGACCTCGCGCAGGAAGTCGACTCATATATACAAACACTTGATGCCTGTATGTAGCAGTGAGTGTTGCTGGAATCTGATGCTCCCGGTACTAGTCTGTCCCGGCACAGTTGTACTGCGCCTTGGATCGCAACATAGCTGACATTGACCTTGCTTACCGACTCAATTTTGCAGAGCTATCGCCTACTTTATCCAACAAGTCCACGAGCATGGTCGAGCTCGTATCGCTCCTTTCGAGATCGAGATCGACAGTGAAGCTCAAGGCACGGCAGTTACGAATGCAACCATAGCCTTCACCGCATTTCCATCGTTCGCGCGCAAAAGCTCGGTAGCTTTGTCCTTGGAGACCTCAAGCTCCGATACCTATAGCGCATCAGCCCTTCTGACTCGATTCAAAGTTTCAGACAAGTGTTGTTACCAGAAGCTTTACATCCGCTGCCTCCACCTTGACCGTCTTCTTCTCCTCTCCCTTCTTCGCCTTGACATCGAGGTTCT
This sequence comes from Phaeosphaeriaceae sp. UM 1110, assembly GCA_000263175.2. Taxonomy (NCBI): domain Eukaryota; kingdom Fungi; phylum Ascomycota; class Dothideomycetes; order Pleosporales; family Phaeosphaeriaceae; species Phaeosphaeriaceae sp. UM 1110. The sequence goes on from AJMS01010142.1 coordinate 6,114, forward strand.
TCATCGCATTGTTCAGCGCATTGGTATCCACTTCCTTCTTTGCACTGGATTCATCTTGCGTGTCGAGCGTGGAAAGTGCAGCTGCGGCTTTGCGGTCTTCTGCGGTACCGGTGGGCGCGTGTGGGTCGGCAGCACCCTCGTGCACTTCTGCAGGCTGTGGCTCGGCCATGTCGATAATTGTAACAAGTCTTCGATTTCACGGACGTGATTGAGACGAATGTTGACAGCTACGTCGAGGTGCGGGTAGCTTGATGTGGGGTATGACGCAGGAACTGGTACAATTGCACACAAGCGACCAATGAAAGAATTCTCAAGCCGCTATTCGCTAGCAACTTAGCCATTGTTCGAATTCGGTACCCATCTTTTTTGTTCGCATGCACTCGAACTTTTGAACGAGCTTAAATTACTGCGCAGATCTGTCGCTCTTTCAACAATTTTGCATACACGATATTGATACACCCATAGCGCCCTCTACGTTGTAAGTGTCACGTCACCCTTTTATGCTTCAAATCTCCTTCTCAAGGGATTACTCCGTTCTGTATTCTGTGCCGCCGTTGAGTCATGCGCCTAAGTCTTTATTGACACCTTTTGGCGGGCAAACCCTGGGCCGGTGTTCCAAATTAACATACACTCGGTGGACTTAAACTTGCGCCAATACTCATTCAATTACTTGACACGATTCACTTGGAGGCTGACTCATTGCAGCAAGCATCGACTCTGAGTCTTTTGGCAAGTTGGAGAATTACCTCGCACCAGACGTATCAGCGACAGGTGGAAGACAAGGACAACAAGCACCACCCAACACGTGCCGGCTCCAGAGTCAAACAAAATGGAAGAGATGGCAACTGCAAATGGATCTTCTTCAGACTGGTCACCAACATGTTAGCTCTTACGCGCCAACATTGACACACTCACTGATGTTCACTAGCATGGCGCTTAAAACCTATCAAGCAGGTCGTTAAATACGAGGATCAAGCAGCTGCAGATGTAGCATGCAAGCGACTATCAGAGCTACCGCCAATCGTCACCCCAACAGAGATCGTCCGTCTCAAGACTAATCTTCGCGATGCCGCTTTGGGCAAAGCATTTCTCCTTCAGGGTGGTGACTGCGCAGAGCTCTTCTCTTACTGCGCAGATGAGCCGATTGATGCGAAGATGAAGCTGTTGCTGCAGATGAGCTTGGTGCTCATTTGGGGTTCGAACAAGCCTGTCATTCGTATTGGCCGTATCGCTGGACAATATGCTAAGCCAAGATCAAGCCCAATGGAGATGGTCAACGGCAAAGAGATACCCAGCTTCCGTGGCGACATTCTGAATGGCTATGACCCTGAGCATCGACGAGTGGACCCCGAGAGACTCGTCAGTGCTTACTTCCATTCTGCAACAACATCAAATTACATTCGAGGGCAATTGTCGAGTGGCTTCGCCGATCTACATAATCCCATGGACTGGGAGCTTGGCCATGTCCGCGACAAAGAGCTACAGTCAAAGTACACGAGCATCGTCACAAGCATCTCAGACTCACTCCGCTTCATGAAGACCATCGGCGCAGACACCTCAGGACAGCTACAGACAGTCGATCTCTTCACCAGTCACGAAGGTCTTGTGCTTGAGTACGAGCAGAGCTTGACGAGAAGACTCAAGCATCCCTATGGCCACAAACCAGCACAAGCGTCAGCAGATGGCAAGGGCTGGTACAACACTTCGGCCCACTTCATCTGGATTGGGGATAGGACACGACAGATTGATGGAGGCCATGTTGAGTACTTCCGGGGTATCGAGAACCCCATTGGCATCAAGGTCGGCCCATCGATGAAGAATGACGAGCTGGTGGAACTGCTAGATATAGTCAACCCCACCAAAGAGATTGGCAAGATAACGCTGATCACGCGTTACGGTGCTGATAAGGTGGAGTCGATGCTTGGTGCTCACATCGAGGCAGTGAAGAGCAGTGGGCATGTGGTTGTCTGGCAATGCGATCCGATGCACGGGTGAGCCAACAGTCTTGGAGTCTGATGAATGCAGCAACTGACCCCATTTAGAAACACTCGAAGCACCCCTACCGGGATCAAGACTAGGTCGTTCAACAGTATCTTCTCAGAGCTGTCCTCTGCGCTCAAGATCCATAAGCAGCATGGATCTTTCCTTGGTGGCATGCACCTCGAGCTCACTGGAGATGCTGTCACTGAGTGCACAGGAGGAAGCGAGGGTCTTGTAGATGAGGATTTGAGTCTGAATTACACAACATACTGCGATCCAAGATTGAACGAGAAGCAAGCGCTGGAGCTGGCTTTCTTGGTCGCGGGGCACTACCGCGAAGACGGGTCGCTATGAGGGCAATTGATTGGAGCAACTGTACAACAGCGATAAGGAACACCACAAAAGTATACAAACAAAGTACTGATGCGTTGAGCGATACTATATGCGGCATGTGTTCAATTCGATATTAACCCATTTGCACGTGACATGACGTCTACTCGGGCTCCAACAACAAAAGAGTTCAACCGTTATCTAACATTAGCGACGACGTACATCTCAACAACCCTCGCCGCCCCACACCCCAGCCCCAATCCGCACAAATGGGAAACTCAGCATCGAAAGCCGGTCGAGCGGCTGGGTCGAGTGTGCGTAAATATCCTACGCGATCCCCCCAGACGGCTACGACTCGAGTTCCCGCATCTTCCGCGCCCTCCGCACCTGCGGCCACACCCAGCGCTGGGCCAACTGTGCATCCTCCACCTCAGGCAACTGAGAGTAAGACACAGGGTATGTGAACATCTACTTGGACTTGATCGATCGACAGGAACTAACATGAGCGCGACATATAGCAGTCGAGCTCGATGCGCGAGATCCAGCATTCGCCTCCCGGCTGAGCAGCCTGGGTGCTGTGCAGCCCAACCCTCACTACTCGCCTACCTCCACCTCGCAGTTCGATCCGCAGCGTAATCGATCAACAAATGAGCCATCAGACATGATGCAAGCGCCACCCGCCTCAGCGTTCCCCGACCCGCGGAACAACCCTGTCCTCCGTGTGCTCGAAGCCCGACAGCGAATAACAGACGAGGCAGAGGATGAACTGAGAAATGTAGGAAGGAAGAGCTTTGGCGGACGGAAGTACCTCGACGCCGGCCTCATCACCTTGGCCTTGATGAGGCGGGCGAGAGGAGAGCCAGAGAGCAGGATTGAACAGGCATTGGGTATCAAGAAGGGACGACTTAGCATGCTGGGCAAGGGGACAGTAGGGCCAGTACAGATGGAATGAAGATGCTGATATAAGACTCATTGAGTGGGTGGTCCACTGGAGCGAAGTATACACGAAGAAAGTTCCGAAGCCATGCAACAACACCAAAGGGGACTTGTCCGTCCTTTCCCAGCCGATGCGATGCGAACATTTGTCGCTACCGATTCCCAAGTTGTTACCGAACGCCGATGCAATGCATAAGATGTAGGAGATAAGAGGAGCCAGCCATCAACACTCGGCCTGTTCGTGGATGAAGTTGTTGAGCGCCTCCAGGGCGTGCTTCAGCTTCTCTTGCTCGACTTCGAGTCCACCCTCCCGTGACAGCTCGTCCTCGCCGATCTTGATGAGGCCGTCCATGCGCGAGCGGCCTGGACGCAGCGACCGCGCACCCTTCCACCGGGACTTGAGCGACTGCTTGAACGGTGGCACCTCAGGGTCCATCTCTTTGCTATCGTGGAGGACAGTGAGAGCGTTGAGGACATTGAGGAATATACTGCGATATACATGTTAGCGGCTTGCGGCTAAATGGCATCGGGTACTTGGCACACCTCTCCGTTAATTGGACATCATGCTCCCACTCGTACGCGACATTGCTGAAGCTGTTTCCCCGCGCAACGACGTCGAGAAACATGAACAGGCTCTCCTCGATGCTGATGTTGGTGGATATTTGGGATGTGACGTGCTCCATGATCCAGTCGGCGAGCTCGAAGAAGGTCTTTTGGTCAAAGTGGCAGAAGTCGTAGAAGCGGTCGGGAATAGTGAACAGCAGGCTCAGCGCCCTCTTTGCACCAGGACTGTCGATCCCCTCCATACTAGAATGTGAACTCGAGCTCGCACTCATTGCGAGGTGATGTGCGTGATTGCGGTGATGGTCGGCGTCGCGCTGTCCGGCGCGATACAAGCGTCAGATCAAGTCAGGTGAGACGTGACTTGTGAGTGTTCGGTGTCCGGGCGCCTTTGTCTTGTACAAGTCCGCAGTCAACAAGAGATGGCTTTCAATGTTTTTCCGAGGAGTAATGATAGTGCGACTGGTGGAAGTGACTGTCTGATGCAGAGTTGGGGTGTTTTTCAGCTAGCATAAAAGGCTGAAGGCAAGTGAAGCGCATGCGTGGGGCCGCAGTGCGTGTCTGCGTTGCAGAAGCATGTGAAAGTGCACACGGACCATCAAGTCCACGATGATGTCAGGAACGAAAGCAAACTGCGGTACATTCCTGAGCGAGGTTTCTCCTTACTAGACAAAGGCAGCGCCGATGGCGGAAGGCTTGCTTGCCCCATTGTCTTTTCAATCACATGCGCAGCTGAAAGCGACGCCCGCCTCGAAAAACAAACAGCGGTTGCGTGCTTCAGATGGTTGTCTACTTGTGAAGCGGCCAAGAGGCTAGATCTGGAAGGTCGCATGCGATGGGAATCGGCGTCTATTCTAGGATGATTGAGGCTCGAGAGTGGAGACGTGCGAGAGCAGGGAACTAAACTTTGTAAAATGACGAACATGTCCAATCCGCGACATGGGATGCGACGCGCTGAGATCCGACTGAAAACCGAGGGCATCGTCTGCTTTTCGTATCATCTCTTGTAGGCCTGTTGGGGCCAGGGGCAGGTGTGTCTGGCCGGCGGACTTCCACCACCTCGCATGCCTTCGCATCCTGGCACCATCTGAAGCTGACTCATGCGCGCTGCTGACTTTTCTTATTACAAAGGAACGATTGCCTGCTGAAATAAGACTCGTACTCGAACGCTTCGCAGTTGCCTCTTCAGTATAGCCATGTCGTACAAAACACCATGCTTTTTTGCCATGCCAGCCGCTCTCGCTTGCCTGCGAGAAGCATCAGCTCGTCGAGATCTCCCTCCTGATCCCGCTCCTTACTCCCCCACACCTCACTAAACAACTAAGCTGCCGCGATCTACCACTACTACTACCATGCTAGGCTACATCTCCAGCACCCGCAAGAAGAGCTGCTTTGCCTGCGTAAGGGCCAAACGACGATGCGATCTAGGCTACCCGTTCTGCAAGCGCTGCTGTTTGAAAGGCTACGACTGCAAGTACCCAAACGCTACCCCGCCCGATGCGTCTGCCTCCAGAAGAGCAGCAGCCGGACATGTGCCCGCTGAAGTCGTGATTCGACAATCCACTCCAGACCTTACCGCAGCACCAGTAGTTGGCGGCAGCAGTTCCGGCGCAAATGCTACCGCTGCAGCTAACAACATACCGTCGTCGTCTCATGCTCCCACAGCTGCTAGCCCAGCTCCGCCTCCCCCACAGCAGCAGCAGCAGCAGCAGCAGCCGTTCATCAACTTCAACGCCGCCTCCGTGAATCTCGACCCATTCCTGTTCCAGACCAGCGACTCGTCCGGCTCATCCTCGAGCCCCGAGCCCTTCGACGACTTCCAAACGCACCATGACTGGGTCCTCGAGAAGCCACGAGAAATTGCCCGGACCATGCCTCCCGCCCCCTTGACGCGCATGCTCATCCCGGAAATCACGTGTCCGACGTTCCTCACGGACCCGCAGGTTGTCTACATCGTGAGCAATCTGAGCAGCTTTGTAAGCACCATGGCGGACTCGGGGACGACGTCGTTTTTGCACAAGGATCTTTATGGCGTGAACGAGCCTCAAGCATATCAGGACTGCGTAGCAATCTCCGCTCTGCATTTGAACAAGACGGTGCGGAATCAACGCATCCTCGCGCGCGCGATCATGTGCAAGATTGCGAATATCGCTGCTGGGGCGAGGAATTGGACTCTTCCGCAGCATCTGGCGGCCGTGCAGGCAATGATTGTGTATCAGGTTATTCGCCTGTTTGATCCGGATTTGAAACTCCAGGAAGAGGCGGAGAAGCATAATAACCTCTTGCAGATATGGTCTGCCAAGTTGTGGAAACGCGCGTTCGATGAGCCGCAGACTTTTGAGTCGGAATATGCTGCGTGGGTGTTCAACGAATCACTTCGTCGCACAGTCATGATGTCTGTCTTCGTAAGGTGCGCGTGGTCGTGTTTGACAAGGGGCGGTTATGCGGACCAAGTCCCTGTCCTGGCGAGATTGCCGTTGACAAAAGACTTTGATGCGTGGGACAGTACACAAGAAGATTGGGATTTGAGGCCAGTGGGCATTCTAGGAGAGGAAGAGGCATTATTCAGTTATGGCGATATGGCGGGGAGCTGGACGCATGATCGGGGAGTGGAAGAGTTGGATCCGTTCAATAGGATGCTGCTTGCGGCGTGTAGGGGGAAGGACGATCCGAGACTTTTATCTTAACGAGCGGATGAAGTTTCTGTGTTTGAAGGGCTCTTCCACGATCCATTATTCCTCAGCATATGCTTCGCCTATCCCACTTCACCCAATCTTTACCAACTACATCCACACTCTTTCTGATTCCATCCGCAAGGAACCGAAGCGAAGATACCCGACGAGATAGTGGAAGAGCGATGTCTAGTACCGCATTTCTTAGCTTGCCCTTCGGTTTGGTTACAATAGTCCGTACATATTTCTGGCGACCACTGAAAAACCCTGTCACAGCGACACGACCACTGCGGCTGCATTTCATGCTTTGAGCATATATTTCGAAACCTCTGCCCTAAAATCCGTCACAAACTCTCCCCCATCCTCCAAAAGTGTATGGAATGCTGGGTGCTTTCCGAGTGTGTCTACTTCGCAAGCCATGTACTCTACCACCAGTTGCCTCAGCTCGTTCACTTGCCCTGCCTTGAAAGAGCCTTGTGTTTGTAATAATCATGTACCATGGAGAATGACAACACGCCCTGATTGCAAAGCTCTATTGACCAGCTCTTGAGGTACTATTACCTATCTTGATGAATACTGCTCTTGTTCGTGATGGTATCTTTGAGTTGTCACCGCCGAGAGGCAGTCGATCATCCAAACCCAGTCCTATCGTAAGCCTTGCACTCTACCAGAAACGCAGTAACCAAGCCTCCGGATTTTCAAATTATACAAACCAAGTACCAGCCTTCCAAACCTTCCACGAGAAACGAGAAAAGAATCCAATCGGCTCTTACAGCATTCGCATGTCAAGTCCCATTTCTCCGATCCTCCCGCTCGTCAAATCCGATCCAGGACAAGCGTAGTTGCACACGGCCCACATGCCCCTCCCAAAGCCGGTTTCCCCCAACCCGCTGCGTCATGCTCTGTCTCCGCTTCGCCCGCGCTTGCGGGACGTTTCAAGCAAGGCGATTGCCTGCGTTCTCGATAGCCGTTGGACAGCACGTCGATGATGGGGCGCAGGGATGCGCGCCCATCACGTCACTAGGTGCAGATTGTCGTCGAGGCATCTGCTCCGCGTCGAAGCAGTGGTGTCTGCCAACTTTGTTCAATCGAATGTAGATATACTAAACAATTGCTACATTATATCATTCTCCACTTTCCCGCAATTTGTTTATTGACGTCGAATTGTAACATTGTCAAAACGGCGCCGCAACTCCCTACCCGCCGCGCGCTTGCCGGCATAGCTGTCGTGTCGGTCTTGTCGGCCATCGAGAGACAGCAGAAGAAGTCGAAGGAGAAGAAAGCACGAAAGGGAGAAACGGATTTACAGGTTGAAGATATGTCGGGTGAATTGCAGACTATTCCTGCGCGCCATGGCGTCGCAACATTTGTCCCGAGGGGCAGGACGATCAAGGTGATTAATACGTATGGCAAGCAGGTTGTTAGTATGTGGGCGTTCAGTCTGGGGCCTCCGCCTGAGGATGGAGATGAGGTGGAGGATGAGGAATTGGATGAGGAGAAGGTGAAGGAGGAGGCTGAGGGGTTGAAGAAA
>AJMS01010141.1:0-14095 GCA_000263175.2 Phaeosphaeriaceae sp. UM 1110
CACTCATATGCCTCAACTCGAAATCTCCCTGTCGACAATCGAAGTCGCGTCCAACTTCTGAGGCGGCTCGCTCACAATTCTCACACTTCTCGAATCCAGCTCATCAGGCTTATCCTTCGGCGTCTCGACTTCACTTTGCCATTTGCCTCGCAGAAACCACTTTCGCGTCGCGAGCGAGGCCTCTTGATTCTTCATCTCTGCATAATATCTAACATACGAAAATGAAGTACTCGCTTTGCGATTCTTGCGGCGTTTGCGAAGGATGATGAAAGCAATGAGTGATAGTGCGAGGAAAGCAATGGCGAATGCAACGCTAATTCCAGCTTTTGCACCTGTACTGATACCTTTCGAGGCAGAGCTTGACGAAATTGGGGAAGTAGTTTGTGACGGTAGAGACGAGGAAGATCCTGGTGTGACGGTCGGAGTGAATAACACCCCTATGCGTTCGGCAAGGGAAGTTGCATAAGCTGATTGAAAAGTTGGAATTATCTGTGTTTCCAACCAACGAACAATGGGTCTGCAGAGGCTGATGCATAAGAGATCGTGGTAATGTTCCCCTGAAACATGCTAGTAATGTTGCTGATCCCACTGCTGATCATCGACGAGGGCCAATGGAAGTAATTTATGAATGTACTGAAGGTGGTATACATTGAAATTGGTATCATCAAAAACATTACTTAAATTTCCTCATCTTTCACACCTCAATACCTCCCCCCACCCCCTTGCCCGTGTCCATATCCATATCCTTGTCCTCCTTGCCCTTGTGGCCCCGACCCCTCCAATTCAATCGGCGGCCCACTCACATAACTCACAGGCATACTATCCAACTCATTCGGCCCAAAATTTCCATTCCCCTGGTTCATCTCAATTCCCTCTCCCTGCCGTTGTCCATGATACCATTTATTCTTCGCCGTACCCCCACCCACCACTCCGTCACCATGCAACTCGCTATGCATCGCCGGCGTCGATTCGTTGGGATACGCGGCGTCGGCGGGTTTATTGCGGTTTCGTAGGCGCCGAATTATGATGCCCATTGCGACGAGGGCGCAGAGCAGAGCGGCGCCGACGCCTACGCCGACGCCGATGCCGATTTTGGCGGAACTGGAGAGTCCTGAATCTGAAGAAGAATCACTGCCTGATCCCGAGCCGGACCCTGAGCCGGAGCCGGTTTGTGAAGGGCCGCCGGAGGAGACGCCGGATGCGGGGGTTGCGGTGGGTGTGAAGTCGACGCTGATGGCGGATGCGAGGGATGTTGCGTATGCGACTGGGAAGAGGGAGAGGTCCTTGGATTCCCAGGCGACGTAGAGGGGGTCGGCGATTGCGGTGCCGGTGGTCATGGTGGTCATGTTTGAGAGGGTGGTTTGGTCGTTGATGACTTGTTCGTAAAAGGAGCCCGTGTTGCCATTATCGAAGCGCGTGGTATAGAGGGCGTGGACGGGGAGGGGTGTTTTTATTGCGCTTACACACATTGGTATTGGAGAGTTGTTTATTGTTTGCATGCTGATGGTCAAACCGCTTTTCGGTGTTAGTCATGGTCGTGAAAAAGTCTTCTAGTCAAGCATACCTCTTACAACACTGCGCCTGCCACATAGTCCTCGAGCCGTCCTCGAACTTTGTCATACTCGCGATCGTCTGTCCTTCTGTACATACTCCTGGGCTGTAGTGAGGCCCCCTTAGCCTCTCGGGCAGACATGAGTAGTATGTTGGATCGACTGGTGGTGAGTAGCCATCGCGCGAGTATGTGCTCCAAGCGATTCCTGGTGATTCTGCTGCGACATATCGGTTGTTACACGAGAAAGAGGCCGGAGGCGTGAAAATTGTGGTCAGAGCTGGAACAGTCGCGGTCGCGATGTATTGTGGTATGCTACCAGTAGTGGTAATGCCCGCCATGATGAATGTCGTCCAGGTTGGGTGTAGGGGAGTGCGGCGCGCGCGAAGGATCGCCCGTAGGCATTATATTAGATCGGGTCCGGCAAGGCTGGGACTTGCAGCCCCCTAAGCTGAATGCATCCACGCGAGAAAGTCGCACGAAGGCGTGCCGCCTATTTGGACACCATGCGTCAGTGCAGCTAATTTAAGAAGCCTAGGCCAATAGCGTCGCCGAAAAAGCTCAATACGGAGCCGTTACCCCATGATGTTTCCTGCCTGAACATGTATGCCTGGATCCTGAAAGCAGATGCAGAATGACGAACTCCATTATTGCCAGACTGTGCAACTAGGTGTGCTGTTGCGCTCTAACGTGATGGAGACGGCATCTGGGCTGCGCAGAATTGGACGGTGGTGGCTGTGTGGAGTCGGATCTCGAACTGGCCGAACATACGGCGTCCGATCGCGTCGCGTTGAAAACGCCCCATCAATATTTCACTTGTAGGAGAGAAGACCCTGAGATTGATTCTGAAGTTGCGTACATGGAAGGGTTGCCGTCTCGCGGGAACAACGAGCTCAGAGTGTTTTCCATCGAGAGCGGAGCTGCCTTATGCGCTGGAGTAGTGATGTTCGGTCGCATTCAACACGATCTTGTGTACCCGAGCCACGTTTGTGGCTGACAAGGCCGTCATACAGCTTACTGTCGCAAGGATGTAGTCACTCGTCAGCATTCCTTTCATGGTGTCTGCCCATTGCCCAAGGTTCCGAAGAGATGTCATAGGCCGATACACTCTCGTTCAAAGTAGCGCTGAGTAGATGTGTAGTTGTGATATGCCGAGCATGCACAGAACAAGCTGGCCATTGCGAATTATATCGGGAGAAGTTGACGGTTGCGAAGTCCTGGAAGCGACTTCTGTAAGATGTTTCACATGAAAAATCTGTGGAAAGGTATCTCAGCTCCTCGTTCTGGAGTACGGAGTGATCACTGGTAAGTCTGATGATGGACCAAAGAGCAGTGGCTCACTCAGCCCACGCCTATTGTCAAAACCGGCAGAGGTTCAACAAGCGTGACCGTTAGATTTAGCTGTCAAGGAGCAGCAGTACAGAAAGTACAGTGCTACACGAGTCCGCACATGCATGCGCCTAGGAACTCGAGGAGACATGACCACATGAATGTCGAGAGCCAGACGTCGTCGAGAAGTTCGAAAGGCTTATTGATGCTGGCCCTGTTGGTCACTCAATCACAGTCGTAGGTCGCAGAGTTATGGCGACCAGGAAGAAGTCACTTAGTGATCAGGCGATGACTTTGGCGCTTCTCATCGTCGCAGTGCTCCAGGAACAAGCACAACAGTAGTGCCTCAAGTCCCCCAACCGTGACGAGACGTCTCTGAGGCATTTGTGGTGGTGACTCGAAGATAGGATGGGTGAAGTCGAGGTCCTGGGGTCAAGCGCCAAGCAAACGCGGAACGGCGTCATAAGCTTGCGGAAGAGTCCAAGCTCCAACCCACCTTGACTTCTACCTCGACCTTCATCCTCGCCAACCTCCGCCAAACGACAGACGCGCCTTCCGTGGCCGATCACCTCTTTCCCAACTACACACCTCGTCCACACGAAGCGCTCGACACCGCCACGATGCCCGAAGTCGTGGATCCCCGCATGATGTCGGTCCAACCGCGGATACGATACAACACTATTGGCGGTATCAACGGTCCTTTGGTCGTTCTCGACAATGTGCGTGGTGTGAATGACTAGATCACGGGACATGGTAGCTTACAAGACGATGCTTAGGTCAAATTCCCCAGGTACAACGAGATTGTGTCTTTGACGCTGCCTGATGGCACCGAGCGCTCTGGCCAGGTCCTCGAAGCTCGAGGTAAGAACTATCGCAATACATTGAAGATGATATACTGACTATGCGACCAGGAAACCGTGCCGTTGTCCAGGTATATATTATCGCCCGCCTATCTCCATGCGCGCATTCTGATGAGTACAGGTCTTCGAAGGCACGACGGGTATCGACGTCAAGAAGACCAAGGTCGAGTTCACCGGCCACAGCTTGAAGCTCGGTGTCTCCGAGGACATGTTGGGCCGTATCTTTGACGGCTCAGGAAAGGCCATCGACAAGGGCCCCAAGGTGCTGGCTGAGGACTACCTCGACATCAACGGCAGTCCCATCAACCCATACTCGCGCGTCTACCCCGAAGAAATGATCTCGACGGGTATCTCCGCCATCGACACCATGAACTCGATCGCTCGTGGCCAGAAGATCCCCATCTTCTCTTCGTCTGGTCTGCCTCACAACGAAATCGCTGCGCAGATTTGTAGACAGGCCAGTCTGGTCGGCAAGCCCACCAAGGGCGTGCACGATGGCCACGACGACAACTTCTCCATCGTCTTTGGTGCCATGGGTGTCAACTTGGAGACGAGCCGCTTCTTCACCAAGGACTTTGAGGAGAACGGCAGTATGGAGCGTGTCACTCTGTTCCTGAACTTGGCCAACGACCCTACGTAAGTTCAAAGAAGTCGAATTGAGAATATTGCTGACACGGCATAGCATCGAACGTATCATCACTCCTCGTCTCGCCCTCACCACCGCCGAATACTACGCCTACCAGCTCGAGAAGCACGTCCTCGTCATTCTTACCGACTTGTCGTCCTACTGCGATGCTCTGCGTGAGGTCTCGGCTGCCCGAGAAGAAGTGCCCGGTCGTCGTGGATACCCCGGTTACATGTACACGGATTTATCTACCATCTACGAGCGCGCTGGTCGTGTAGAGGGCCGCAATGGATCTATCACTCAGATCCCCATTCTGACTATGCCTAACGATGGTGAGTGTACCTCCAGACGTCATTGGAGTGGCGACGCTGACCGCTCTAGATATCACCCACCCCATTCCCGACTTGACAGGTTACATCACGGAGGGGCAGATCTTCATCGACCGTCAACTCGACAACAAGGGTATTTACCCACCTATTAACGTCCTTCCCTCGCTCTCCCGTCTCATGAAGTCTGCCATCGGAGAAGGCCGCACACGCAAGGATCACGGCGATGTGTCCAACCAGCTGTACGCCAAGTACGCCATCGGTCGTGACGCCGCCGCCATGAAGGCAGTCGTCGGTGAGGAGGCTCTGTCTTCAGAAGACAAGCTGTCCCTCGAGTTCCTCGAGAAGTTCGAGCGCTCCTTCATCGCTCAGGGCGCGTACGAGAAGCGCACCATCGAGGAGTCGCTCGACCTCGCATGGTCTTTGCTCCGTATCTACCCTAGGGAACTGCTTAACCGTATCCCCGCCAAGGTCCTTGACCAATACTACTCGAGAAGTCGCAGTGACAAGGATGGCAAGAAGAAGGCGAACAAGGACACGAAGGATAACTCGGGCGAGCAGGAGGGTGAGAACTTGATCGATGTGTAAGCGTGGAGGACGAAAGAGTGTGCATGTTTTGCTTATAGGTACTTGAAATAGATCATTGCGCGACGGCTGTCATTAGTGAGCGATATATATGTCAATTTGAGTATATATAACCCTGTCCAGTCCCTATCGTCTCACGTTTTGTATGGCCCTGCGTGATGTCCTACGGGGACCAGATACTGGCCGACCAGCACCATCATAACTGTGTGACATAGATACATCCCCCTCTACACCTTGCAACTACCATGACTTACTGCTACGAAGCCCAACAGCCTATCTCGCCTCATGTCATAAATGTCTCCGCACATGGCGTCCTCATGTCCTTCGTTTGCACAATGGAAGTGAAAGCTCTCAAAGTCCCCTTCCGGCGCCTTTTCACCCAGGAAACGCGACGACATGGCCGTTTGTCACAACAACGCGTCTTCGCACCAAAAGCGCTTTTCTGTCGTCTTGCTGTTTCTGCTCCTTTGGTTTCGAACTCCTCATCCACACTCATTGCATCGTCTCGTGATACAACCACCAATAAGAACACTTCGCTGCACCACAATGTCTACTACAAGGTAAATATGACCCCTCTTGACTTGTGCTTTGGGCATAGTAGTAGCCGACTTGTCACCGGCTGCTGCTTTTGTTCCGTTTTACGTTTTGCGTTTGGGCGTTCTGTTTTGTTTGAGGGAGTGGATGGTGTGGAGGACTGGGATGAAGGGAAATTGACATGACAGCTGCACGAGATCCTGGAGAACGACATGTTGCTTTCGTTTGAGTCTGGAGCCCGGAGAAATAGGCGAAAAGCAACAGGATGCAGCATACATGCAACGAGTGTGCACCTGCTTGGACGCCAAGAGTTGGGATGATTCGAAAGGAACGACTTGGTTATAATCGGGAGCACATGACTCTGGAGACTGCGAACCGATTCTGGGATAAGGTGGAAGAGTTCGAACAGCCATGAAGTATACCAGGATGCTGCATGAAGGCGGCCTTCGCACACCTTCGACGTACACTTCAACGTCAAGAGCTTGGGGGCAACGGGACGAAGTGACTCGATCTCCGTCAGACACACATATTCCTGAAGGATGCGAAGTCCAGACGTTGCCGGAATGGGATGCGGAAACAGCCATGAAGCACGACGGGATACCTCAGACGCGCACTGATCGTGAATGACACTCGCTGAATGCCCTCCAGAATGGCTTCCCACAACCAGCCTTCGCTTTACTTCTCCACTGTCCCAAATCGCTTCAAGTCATCTTCGGACCTCGATAGGTCTTCGACATCCCGCGCGAGTAGCGTCGGACATGGAGCTCGCAGTTCTATCTCAAGCCCGTTCGCAAAGGCTCAGCTTTGCGCCCTCGCATATCGATCGAGAGTAGCAATGTGGCGACAGCCAAGGTATAGGTGTAAGCTGGAATATCCTCACATCACGATGAGCCAGCCAGTTCTACATCTTTGGATTCCATGCTCGCGGAGGTCAACAAGCCGGATCCCATTTCGATTGAGGCCGGCGATATCCATGAAGCACATCAGGATATGTCATAACGCGGCCACGGAATCAGCCTGCCTTACGCTCGCACGTCACCATCAACTGTTGTAGAGACGAGATGCGGGATCTTTGACGAGTTGCCCAAGTAATGACCTGAGCGCTCTCAAGCTGTCCATCGACTGGGAAGACAAGACCGTGCAAGACCGTCTCCTCGCCGCAGAAATAGCGTCAAACGACAACAAAATCAACATTGCTGGGCTCGCAAGTAACTACTGATACGCAAAAAGATCCCAGTAGGCGTTGACACAGCATCCAATCTGCCAAAAGCATGAACTAAACTTGCGCGATCACAAGACTATGGGCAGTGTTGTCATCGCCGTCCCGGAGCTCACGAGGAACTTCAAGGACGAGCCAGATATGATCAGAATGCTCAGGGCCTGGTCACGTACAGTTTCAATAAGACCAATCCTGATAGTACACGAAGCCGGAAGCAGCATCGCATGTAGCTGCAAAGAGGATTGAAGCGCACCGGGCACCTACATGGAACCAATAATCGATGACAAACGATAGTTTGTATGCATCAAGGTCTCAAGAAACGGAGCTCCAGACGAAGAGGTCCTGATGATACATGATACCAGGATCCGCATCAGATGATTCTACAAGGACGGTCGAAGAAGAGCAGGAACTCGTATGGAAGTTTCGACGGACGACAACCTATAGCTTGTATACATCACGACTTAGTAGTTTGCACCCTGAAACATCCGGTCCTGATGAACCCTACCACCGAAGGAAATAACAACAGCTACTTCAGATGGCGCCGAAGCACGACAGGAGGCCTTGTGGAGCCATCGATTGGCGACTAATTACAGCTTGTATACGCCAGGATCTGGCGATGTATAGCTTGGAGAGAACAGAGCCTGACCCGCCTCCTTTCCGAAAGGAGCAACATCGGCGACTTCAGATGGTGCTGAAGCACAACAGGAACCCTCATAGAACTAACGACTAACTACCAAAAACAGCTTATATAGAGACAGGAGTGGCTAGAGCTGACACTAACTGGGATGAATGAAGACTGACGTATCACAGCCTTAACGCGCCCAATGTGCTGTTCGCGCAGCGCATCCAGTTGGAGGAGTTCTGGGACCTCCATGAGTCCATCGAGGCTCTGGACGACTCGTCCATGGTGAAGAAGTTTGCCTACGGGCGTATGTCGCTCCCCCGCGGCATCAAGAGCACCATGGTGCGGGTGAGGAAGGGGTGGCACCAGGAGGCGGAGCCTCACTTTACGGTGCAGCTTTGGGCGGAGTTCGACGACCCGTGAGTTTCGTCTTGAACTGCGAATGAAGCTAGAATGGCGCACTAATGCGAAGTGCAACAGGGCGGTTGGGAACGAGCATGTGTGCACCGCGCATGTCTTTCTTGATCTTTCTGATTCGTATGTGTGGAATCGCATGCTCTATTACCGACCGTCGGGGAAGTCGGAGTACATCAACTGGCCGGTGAGTTTGGGCTTCGTCTTTGATTATATGATGGGAAGCTGATTTGAGAAGGAGAGCTGGGAGTGGCCCAGGGACATTCCTCGACCACCATCGGGGCAGGATTGGCCCCCAGCACCAGTCGACCACGACTGGGACTGGTACCGCAAAGAGGACTTCGAATCCGTGAGAGAACAATGTATTGGGTATCTTCCTCTTCATTCATGCTAACAGACAACTAGACGCTCATCTCTCCTCCCGTCCCCCCTCCTTCTCCAACGGGTCACCTTCCGGTCCCAGCCTTCGGGAGCCTCGACCCTCTCCCTTGAATGTCTTTTCGGTATGTGTATAGAAGTTGTCCAGCTTATCCCACATCCACGTGCGCAGGGTGATGAAGGGCTGCTCGCCAGGGCGCGGGTTCATGGGGTCGTTTGCAAAGTCGTGGAAGAGCACGCCGTAGACAATCATGAAGCTGATCAAGCTCCACATGAAGATGCCGACGTTCCTGTTCCAGTCCTCGCGCTGGCCCTTCATCTTGATGCGTCGCTTGAACTTGCGCTCGAATCGGAATTGCTGCTTTTCCGTGAGCTCGCGGAAGTTGGGCGGCCATGTCTTGCGCGTGCGGAAGCGGTTGCGCGCGAAGTTGAAGGGCGGCAGCGTGTTCTGATTCCTGCCGAGCAGGCGATTGATGAACCTGAGCATCGTGTTGAGCGGGCGAGGGGTTGACTTTTGCGGATTCGATGTTGCTGCAGTTTCTTGCAAGTTCTCGACTGACGTTCTTCTACAGCTACTGCACGGGCCAGATTCGAAATCTTGGCACACCTTTTTCGCGAAAACACTCGATATGACTCGCATTCGCGCATGGGCCACGACCATCAAACATCCCACCTCACGCTTTTGTTACCCCACATCCACTGCACCTTTTTTCTTACACTCCTTGTTCAACCTCTATTTGTTTCGGCATCATGGCGGAAGCATCAGTCCCCAAAGATGTCCCCAAGGATGCCGTGACTGCAACCATCGACCTGCTCAAACCACAAGAGACTGAGTCGAAAACCATGAAGATCGAGAACACCGATAAGCGAGACACCCTGATCGAGGCCGAGAAGCGCTACCAAAAGCAATGGCAAGAGAATGGAGTTTTTAACCCGGACGCGCCCTCTATTGACGAGGAGCCCTTTGATTCCACCACACCCGACCAGCTGCACGAAAAGTACCCCAAATGGTTCGGAAACTTCGCTTATCCTTACATGAACGGAACCCTGCACGCTGGCCATGGCTTCACTGCATCAAAAGTCGAGTACACCGCCGGATTCCAGAGGATGATTGGCAGGCGGACTCTTTTCCCTCTGGGCTACCACGTGACCGGTATGCCCATCAAAGCATGCGCAGACAAGCTTGTGCGCGAAGTCGAGCAGTTTGGCCAGAACTTCGAGCGCTGCCCCGTCGAGGATGTCATCGAGGACAGCGTGCCTGAACCACCTGCGCCTACTCAGGCTGAGACCAAGACCGACCTCACCAAGTTCAAGGCTCAAAAGGGCAAGGCTGCCGCAAAGACAGTCAAGACCAAGTACCAGTTCCAGATCATGCTGGCGCAAGGCATTCCTCTCGAAGAGATCCACAAGTTCTCTGACCCAGCTCACTGGATCCAATATTTCCCACCTCTGGCCAAGCGCGACCTGGACAACTTTGGCGCGAGGATAGACTGGCGACGACAGTTCGTCACTACCGACGCCAATCCATACTACGACTCCTTCGTCGCATGGCAAATGCGCAAGCTCCTCGACATGAAGAAGATTATCTTTGCAAAGCGATACACCGTGTACAGCCCCAAGGACGGCCAAGCATGCATGGACCACGACAGGCAGTCGGGTGAAGGTGTCGGGGTTCAAGAGTACACTGGATTGAAAATGAAGGTTATCAAGTGGGCGGACTCGGCGAAAGAGATTGAGAGCAAGCTTCCACAAGGCGCCAGCGCATACTTTATCCCCGCTACCCTGCGACCAGAGACCATGTACGGCCAGACATCATGTTTCGTCAGCCCTACTATCGAGTACGGACTGTTCAAGGTCACCGACACCGACTACTTTGTCTGCAGTCAACGCGCAGCACGCAACATGTCTTACCAACCCGGCATCTTCCCCAAGTGGGGCGAGTTCCCACAGGTCGCTAGCTTCAATGGCAAACAGGTCATTGGTACTATTGTCAACGCGCCCTTGTCCGTACACAAAGAAGTCTTCATCCTGCCCATGGAGACCGTCAAGGACACGAAGGGTACAGCCGTCGTTACCTGCGTGCCATCAGACTCACCCGACGACTACATCACCTCATTCGATCTCGCGAAGAAGGCCGAGTACTACGGCATCCAGAAAGAGTGGGTCAAGTTCGACGACATTCTCCCCATCATCGACACCCCTACCTATGGCAATCTCTGCGCCAAGAAGCTGGTTGAGGACTTGAAGATCCAGTCACCTAAGGATGCCGCCAAGCTCGCAGATGCAAAGGAGAAGGCATACAAGGAAGGCTTCTACAAGGGCAAGATGCTCTATGGCGAGTTCACTGGCAAGCCAGTTGAGGAAGCCAAGGATCTTGTACGCAAGCAGCTCATCGATGCTGGCGATGCTTTCAAATACGCAGAACCAGATGGCAAGGTCATTAGCCGAAGTGGTGACGACTGCGTTGCTGCGCTCCTCGATCAATGGTACATGAACTACGGCACAGCAGCGAACGGTGGCGATGGCGAGTGGGCTGAGAAGGTCCGGTCACATATCGAGGGCGACCTGAACCTCTACTATTCCGAGGCGAAGAACCAGTTCCTCCGTGTCGTTGACTGGCTGAGCATTTGGGCATGCGCGCGATCATACGGTCTTGGAACGAAGGTGCCATGGGATCCATCTGTCATGGTCGAGAGTCTGTCAGATTCAACGATTTACCAGGCGTACTACTCGTTCGCTCATCTGCTGCACAAGGACATGTTCGGCAAGGAGGTTGGCCCACTTGGCATCAAGCCTGAGCAGCTCACCGATGATGCATGGGACTACGTCTTCGCCCGACGAGACCGCTCTGACCTGCCAGAATCTGATATCCCCAAGAAGGCCCTCGAGACTATGAGGCGCCACTTCGACTACTGGTACCCGCTTGACATGCGCACTAGTGGGAAGGATCTCATTCAGAACCATTTGACATTCAACCTCTACGTTCACACCGCCATCTTTCCCAAGGAGAACTGGCCTCGCAGCTTCCGTGTCAACGGCCATCTCATGCTCAACGGTGAGAAGATGAGCAAGTCCACTGGCAACTTCCTCACAATTGCCGGCGCTGTCGAGAAGTTCGGTGCTGATGCTACACGTATCGCGCTCGCTGATGCTGGTGACGATATTGGTGATGCCAACTTCGAGGAGTCTGTTGCCAACAGCAACATTCTGAAGCTTTTCGAGCTGCGCAAGTGGTGTGAAGAGCTCGTGCATGAAGCCATCTATGTCTCCAACCCCGAAGAGTACCTCGAGAAGAGATCGACTGAGCGCGTTAAGAACTCCGACGTCATTCAGCGAAAGGCAGGCAGCGGCCGCTTCCTATTCGACGACCTGTTCGACAACGAGATGAACCTGCTTGTTCACGAGACATTCCAGCACTACTCTGCAACGTCCTACAAGCTGGCTCTCAAGTCTGGCTTCTACGACTTCACCTCCGCCCGAGACTTCTACCGCGAGGCGACACGTGCTGCTGGTCTGGGTATGCACGAGGACCTTGTCAAGAAGTTCATCAAGTTGCAAGCTCTCATGCTCACGCCCATCGCTCCCCATTGGGCAGAGTACATCTGGCTCGAGGTGCTCAAGGAATCCGAGACCGTTCAGAGAGCGCAATGGCCCAAGGTCCCCGAAGCCAACGCATCCCTCACAGCGGCCCGCGAGTTCGTCCGCCAGACACAATCAAACATCACATCAGCGGAAGGAGCGGCGGTCAAGAGGCTGTCAAAGGGTAAGGCGGCCAACTTTGATCCCAAGAAGGAGAAGAAGATTACCATCTTCGCGGCGCAGGAGTGGCCTGCTTGGCAGAAGAAGTGAGTCATTATCATTCCTACGTCTGAATGGATGTAGACGCTGATTTTAACTAGGTATATTGACCTCGTCTCCTCCTCGTACCCCAACCTCGACATCAAATCCCTCAGCAAATCCATCGACAAATCCGAGTCCAAGAAAGCCATGCCCTTCATCAATGGCCTCAAGCGCCGTCTCGATAACGGCGAGCCCAAGGAGACTGTCCTGAACCGCGAGCTGGCGTTTGATGAGCTGAGCACTTTGAGGTCTATGATTCCTGGTCTCAAGCAGACGGTGCAGAAGTGCGTCGAGGTGGAGATTGTGAGCGTCAAGGAGGGAGGAAAGGAGGGACAGGTTGTCAAGGAGGATGGAAGTATGGGTGAGAGCAGGACGGAACTGCCGCCTGCTGCGGGCAGTGCGGAGCCTGGAGGGCCGAGCTTTTCGTTTGAGAATGTGGAGAATTTGGCTGTGAGGTAAAGGATCTTTCAAGATATTGGCAGCAGAAAGACAGCGCGCGGAAAGGTCTGTCTTTGCGACGTGAGACCCAAGAAAATAGAGGTATTGTACTTGCACAACCAGGCTCTATAGCGTCTTCTGAGGAATAATGCATCTGAGAGCTTTGCTGATAGAACGCTTGAAGCACTGTGTTGATAGCCTTCAAGGTCAATCCAGAACCAACAAAGTTCGTGGCCCAAGATTGCAGAGGCTTCAGTGCCAAACTCTACAAGGGTGTGTCCGCAAACAACGACTCCACAGACGAACAAGCAAGATCGCATGTGACTTGCGGGGTTGGAAGCGTTATACAAAAGAAGGGCATGAGCACAGCAAGCGTCAAGCGGAACAATCATGGGACCGCAATCGATTGCAAAGATCAACCCGATATATGAAAGGCCAAGACACAAGCCAATCCGTTCCATCTTGACAATACTGTGAGCAAAATTGGCTTCTCAATTGCCAATTGGTAATCTACGATAACGCAGCTCATTCTATCATAGCTCAATCACTGATCATGGAGGCCGATGAACTTAGCTCCGAGGGTCGGGACCGACGCGAGCGAGGAGAACGACTACACCAGGAAGCAGAAGCTCGAAAAGGCGAACGTCCAACCGACCGCTTGTCAAGAAAGGATAAGATCAACCATTTCATGGCAGGTCTCGCCACCCAAAACGCAGCGGATAAAGATGAGAAAAGTCACATAGTACGCACCAACTTCTTTCCAAGAGCATATCCACCATCTGTCGCCTTTCTCGCGCAGCTTACGCCAATCACAATTAACCAGCTTAAGCTCGAGACACATCATCGAGGCACATATCTGCTTCTGCACGTGGTGACGCCGCCTGCTCGCATGGCGGGTATTCTTGTCCTCGGAGAAGATGTGAATGACGAAGTTGTTCTTCTACAGATGTTCCAGCATGAAGGCGAGGCGGTCTGCCCGGCGACCGATGTTGCAGATGTCGACAGGATTCTGCTTATCAAGGAACCGTACTTCGAGCTCACTGAATCTGGGGAATATGCCGTTCGTGTCGATCATCTCTCGGATCTCATTCGAATTGATCGTGCCGCCGACCACGAACGTTATGGTTTTAACAAAGCCATGATTCCGGACAAGTGGAAGCCTTGGACATGTGAGTACTACAAAGCAAGGGGCGATGATGCAATGAACAACGAAGACTATTGGGCAGCAATACGAGCGTGAGTACTTCAATTCTGTTCGAATAGATCAATACTGACCACACATCATAGATACTCGAATGCGATTGGGATTGGGAGGGACGTAAACATGATCCAGGTCATTGAACGGAATCGGGCCCACGCGTACCTCAAAACCAAGC
>AJMS01010140.1:0-14091 GCA_000263175.2 Phaeosphaeriaceae sp. UM 1110
ACATTCCCATCGCTCTCTACAATGCATTACATCAAACTACTCCTCCCCCCAATCTCGTTCCCCCCCTGCCCACTCGGCAAATCCCCATCCCTACCCTCCACAAACTCCCTATAAATCCTCTGCAGCCTCAATCTCTCCTGGCTACTAATACTGCTCCGTGTCGTAGCCAGCGAACTATCAATATGTTTCCACTCAATCTGCGGATCCTTCCTCTCTACCACATTCGCTTTATCCTCGTCTTTGTCCTCATTGTGAGACGAATTCGGCCGCTGGAGAGCCTTTTGCTTCCGCCGCAAAGATTGCAGCGCTGAGATTTTTTGCGCAATCATAGCGCGTTCGGTGAGCTGTGACGAGGGAATGAATTTTGAGGGGTCGGTGGTGGGGGAGTCGCCGTAGCGGAAGTGCGTGAATTCCGGGATACCTTTTTCTTGCTTTCCACTCCCCTCTGATGCATTCTTCTTTGCCCCTCCACCGCTCTTGGTCGGGTCGCCGAGATCAGTGTCTCCTAAGGCGTCGTGGATAGCTTCGAGTTGCGCGTTGTAGACGACGGCTTGCAGGTCGGCGCCAGAATAGCCTTCTGTTCGGCGAGCGATTTCCCGGAGATTTGAGCCTGAGTTGGTGGATTCGAGGAGGGTGGGTGCGAGGTTGAGTTTGCTGGTTACGGCTTTGAGGATGTCGATGCGTTCTTCGAGACTGGGCATGTCGCAGAGGAGACTCTTGTCGAGACGGCCGGGTCGGAGGAGGGCTGGGTCGATCAAGTCTGGTCGAGAGGTAGCGGCGAGCACGTAGACGCCGCTCAAGCCCTCTGCACCGTCCATTTGTGTAAGCAGTTGGTTGACGACACGATCTGTGACTCCGGTACTGTCGTGACCACGCTTTGGCGCGATCGAGTCGAATTCGTCGAAGAAGAGCACGCATGGTCGTGCGGCTTCTGCTCGCTCGAAGAGATCTCGGACTGACTTCTCAGAAGCACCGATATACTTGTTGAGAATCTCAGGGCCTTTGACCGAGATGAAGTTTAAACCACATTCTCCAGCAACAGCGGATGCTAAAAGTGTCTTTCCACATCCAGGGAATCCATACAAGAGCAGTCCAGATCGTAGACGCAAGGGACATTGCGCAAAGATAGGGGCATAAGTGGTCGGGTATTGCAACGTCTCGAGCAGGGTCTGTCGAGTGGCGTGAAGACCACCAATGGAGTCCCACTTAGTAGTTGATGACTGCAAGGTGACGTTTCGTAAAGAGGCGGGCGTGAAGCCGGCCAGCGCAGAAGTATAGTCATCTCTTGTCAACGAGATGGTGTTTGATGAGGAAGTAACAGAACGAATGAGCGCCTCATTGCGGGCACGAGATGTCAGAAGAACGAGATCGCCAGGCATGTATCCGTCTGTCTGGCCAGCGAGGTCGAGGAAGTCGATGGTCGGCTCAACTACGAAGCCGAATTCGTCAGACTCAATGGGTCCGATGCTCCCGTTGCTCGGTTGACTTCGGTGAGCTGTGCTGGGTCGGCTATTGGTTGGAGAGGATGGAAAAGCGTGGCCGTTTACTTGTTCTGATACTGCTGGTTGAGGCTTTGCGTCCTTGTGAGCTAGCATCTCAAGTACCTTCCGTCTTCCGTCCTTGTTTGGCGCCTTCAAGCTGACAATCTCCCGCACGATGTGACCACCGACGATAACATTGTTGAGAGCTTCTTTACCCTGTGCTGTTGCCAGTAGCACAACCCCTGAATCGATCGAGCAGTATTGGCGAACAATGGAGATGATGCACTCGCTGACGTGACGACTGCGGCCGTTCTCATTGCCGACTTGAAGCTCAGTCTCAACGGGACAAAGCTTATCAAGATCATCGAGGACAACCACAGAGTTTCCGCCGGACCTTGCACCCCAAGAAGCAGAAGCAAACATCCGATTCAGAGTCTCCTTGATCGTTGCCACTCTTGTTTCGTCCGTGACAAGCTTACTGCACGGAAAGTAAATGACGTTGAACATGAACTCAGTTCGCAGCTGATGTGCGAGAAGTTGAGCGCATTGCGACTTGCCAGCCCCCAGGCCTCCGGTCAGAAGCACGGAAGAGTTGTGTGTGAGATGAGATCGCAGTTGCTGAATGAGAGGGTCGATCCCAACAAGGTGTGGAAATGCTTCTGGCAAAGGCTCACCCTGCTTCCAGCCCCGAAGCCAAGTGGAAGGTAGCGATATTTCCTGGGCTAACTCGATCGATGGTTTCCGCTCAGGAAACAGAACCCATGAAATCCCTGATGCTGGTTGTGGTGGATCAAATTTCACAATGCCTCCTTGCCAGTCTAATCCGGAATCTTTCAGTGGTGGCAGGACCATGCCATCTGTGATTGGACCATCGAGAAGCCCGTTCTTCTTGCCATAAGCTGTCCTGATCTTCTGAAGCGCATCTTCTTGTTCCTGCTTGGACTCTCCACCGAACTTGAGAGTATTGTTACTCTGCGAGGAAGTGCTTGAGAAGGGCATGATCTTGATTGATTTGACCACTGCTTCTTTCTGCTCCTTCGAGCCCGAGGGTTTGATAGCTGAGGGCTTTGCTGTTTGTGCCGGGGCTCCTTCGATGCGGACAAGTCCTCCGACGAATCCCTCGAACCCAAGTACTCTGCAGAGATCCGTAGAAAGAGCCACGTGTCGACTGTCAGGCGCATCTTCCCAAGCAGCGATGCGCGCAACCACTCGCGCTGCGGGCTTTTCTTGTTCCTGCTCTTTTGACATGTCAACTGGCTCTTGTAGGCCCGCAGGCTTGATTATAGCCACGGAAACCCATGTTGCTCCACGGAGCGCGTTGGTGAGTAAGACGTCCTTGTCTACCCATATCCTTAGGCCATCAGCATCAGCATCCTCGTCTTCGTCGAACCACTCCTGTGCAACAGAGCGATCCACGCCTCGGAGGAAGACGGCGCCTTTGCTGACATGTTCATCGCGGCCACTTCTACGTCTAACGGTGCTCGCCGTGCTTTTGCCGCTTTTCCTCGAAGCACCACCAACACTCCTGCTCTCTCTGGTCGATGTGCGTTCCTTTTGACGTGTTTTGGGCGCGACGATGACTTCGGCATCTGGTGAGATCTTGACGAATGGCGAAGGAGTGGCTGGCACGGGTGCGATCGAAGTCACTATGATGTTCGCGGTTGTGGTAGGAGACAGATGTAATGTCAATGGGTGTGGTGTTTGAGCTTGTGGGTTTGGAAGGGCGCGAATCTGGGACAAGAAGTTCAATTCGAGAAATTGGGCATGAAGCTCTATCATCTCCCAGTCTACCGGTGTCAGGGGCTCGATGTTGATAGTATGCGCCTGGGGAGGGTCCAGATGTAGTAGAATGCCCACTTTCTGTCCTTCGCTGAGTCCGATGAGGCGCGCAAAGGTTGTGTCCACTTCCACCGCAGCGATGTCTTGTTGACCAGTGGATTGATTGCCCCTCAACCCATCACGTCCTACTACAGGCGCGAGTCTGCGCTGGCTCTGCATGCCCGTCCATCCCACGAAGACGGACTTTTGGGGTGCAGCATTGCGGGAATCGGAGGCACCAAGTGGAGGTGGCTGACGGTACGAGAGCTCGACGACAACATTTTGTTGGACCTATGTGATCATCAGGCAGTGTTCAGTAATGCTACAGAGCAGTACATACGGCATTGGCATTTACAAGCACCGAAACGAGAGACGATGGGAGATTGACAAGACAGTTCTTGAGCGACTGTTTCAATGCGACCTCAGCCTGAACAACGTTACCCGCAGGCTTCTTCGGCGGCATCTTGGTATGTAGGGAGGAGAGTGGAGGGTGAGAGCACAGCTACGGCATCCTCCCTGTGAATGCGCTCGAGCTGTCGCAAGCCGAGGATGTCGGCGCCGGAGCACCCCAGAGCGGTGGCAGAACGGCAGCCAATCAGTAAGAGACCGCAAACGCGCTCGACGCGCTGCATCGCGTTTCCAGCCCCATCTCAAATTCGCTACTACCACCACCACCCCTCCGTAGTATCCTCCACCCACACCACGCCATACACGCAAATACACGTCATCAGCAACTGCTCATTGACGTCGTGCAGCAATGGCGCTACTTACTACACAGGCGCCGGTGAACTACGAAGAGCAAGAATGTTTGTGTACTCCACCTTGAACACCAGACCTCACCCTAACAATGCGCAGCTGCGATCGTCGACTTCCTCAACACTTTCAAATCGTCGTCTACTGAGGCCGCCGATCAGTTACAGAACCTCAGCCTCGGCGCAAATGGCGAAGACCAGGAGTACGACATGGTGGACGGCGAGGACGACCCCGAGCCAAACGGAGCAGGCGCTCGGGGCGGCAACCAGAAGCTCAAGTACCTGAACCAGCTACTCGAGATCTCCAATCGCGAGCGAAATCAGCTTATCATCGATTTGAACGACTTGGAGGCTTATGAGCGGGCAACCACCGACGACGAGCACAACTACAGGCTCATTGAATCCATCGAGCGCAACGCTAACCACTACATCGAGGTGTTCTCGCGCGCCGTCGACAAGTGCTTGCCCACACCGACAAAAGAGCTCAAGTGCGCTGCCCACACCAACCGAAGAGAAGGAGAGACTAACGTGTGACAGCTACAAGGACGATGTCTTGGATGTGCTCATGACACAACGCGCTACGCGCAACCGGAGCGTGCAACAACAAGCAGGTGTTGAGGACATTTCAGAAGCTCCAGCTGGAACTCAATTCCCTCCAGCATTGACCAGGCGGTACACCCTCAACTTCAAGCCCAGAATTCCTTCGGGAGCCAGTAGCGAGCGCAGCATCAAAGCTCTAGCTGTCCGCAACGTGCGCGGAGAGCACCTTGGACATCTCATCACCGTCCGTGGTATCGCGACGAGAGTCTCCGACGTCAAGCCTGCAGTGCAGGTAAATGCCTACACATGTGACCGATGTGGTTGCGAGATCTTCCAACCTGTTAGCACGAAAGCATTTACTCCGCTTGTCGACTGCCCCTCGTCCGATTGCAAGAACAACAACGCCAGGGGTCAGCTGTACCTTTCCACTCGCGCGTCCAAGTTTTTGCCATTCCAGGAAGTCAAGGTCCAGGAAATGGCTGATCAGGTTCCTGTTGGTCACATTCCTAGGCAGCTCACCATCCATTGCCACGGCGCCCTCGTACGCCAGATCAACCCAGGAGACGTG
This sequence comes from Phaeosphaeriaceae sp. UM 1110, assembly GCA_000263175.2. Lineage (NCBI taxonomy): Eukaryota > Fungi > Ascomycota > Dothideomycetes > Pleosporales > Phaeosphaeriaceae > Phaeosphaeriaceae sp. UM 1110. Next base: position 5,160 of record AJMS01010140.1, read on the forward strand.
GTGGACGTTGCTGGTATCTTCCTTCCTACGCCATACACTGGTTTCAAGGCCATCCGAGCTGGTCTGCTTACCGACACGTACCTTGAAGCGCAGTATGTCATGCAACACAAGAAGGCCTACGATGACATTGTCCTGGCCCAGCCAACGTTGAGGAGGATGAACGAGTTAGAGAGGACGGGTCAATTGTACGAGTACCTATCGCGATCCATCGCACCCGAGATCTTCGGTCACGTCGACGTCAAGAAGGCACTTCTCCTGCAACTGATTGGAGGTGTTACTAAAGAGGTCGGCGACGGCATGCGCATCCGTGGTGATATCAACATTTGCTTGATGGGAGACCCTGGTGTTGCCAAATCTCAGCTTCTCAAGTACATCACCAAAGTCGCGCCTCGTGGTGTCTACACCACTGGTCGTGGTAGCAGTGGCGTCGGTCTCACAGCCGCTGTCATGCGAGACCCGGTCACAGACGAGATGGTCCTGGAAGGTGGCGCTCTTGTTCTGGCTGACAACGGCATGTGCTGTATCGACGAATTCGACAAGATGGACGATGGCGACAGGACCGCTATTCACGAAGTCATGGAGCAGCAGACGATCTCGATCAGCAAAGCGGGTATCACAACCACGCTCAACGCCCGCACCTCCATCCTTGCCGCTGCCAATCCCTTGTACGGCCGCTACAACCCCCGCATCTCCCCTGTGGAGAACATCAACCTCCCCGCTGCGCTCTTGTCGCGTTTTGACGTTCTTTTCCTTATCCTTGATACCCCTGCGCGAGACTCTGATGAAGAGCTGGCGCGTCACGTTACACACGTTCACATGCATAATGCCCATCCTGAGGCTGAAGGAGGTATTGTCTTCAGCCCAGCTGAGGTTCGCCAATGGGTTGCCCGAGCACGCTCGTTCCGACCAACCGTCCCTAAGGAGGTCTCCGACTACATGGTCGGTGCCTACGTGCGCATGCGTCAACAACAGAAGCGCGATGAAGGCTCCAAGAAGGCATTCACCCACACCTCGCCTCGTACGCTGTTGGGTGTCTTGCGTCTTGCACAAGCTTTGGCTCGTCTACGCTTCGCTGAGGAGGTCATTTCCGAGGACGTTGATGAGGCTCTGCGCCTGACTGAAGTTAGCAAGGCCAGCTTGTACGCGGACGAGAACCGCAGGGATGACTACACCCCGAGCAGCAAGATCTATCATCTCATCAAGTCGATGGAGGCTAGCGGAGCTGCTGCTGTGGGTGACGGTACCCGCGGTGAGCTGGACCTGCGCAGGGTTAGGGAGCGAGTGTTGGCCAAGGGCTTCACTGCCGATCAGTTTGAGCAGGCAATCGATGAGTACGCCATGTTGGATGTAAGTGTTCCTCTACATGTTCCCCTATCTATGACGATACTAATGATACACAGGTCTGGCAAACAACAGGCGAGGGAACGCGTCTGGTTTTCATTGAAGCTGGCGACGATGATTTCGACATGGGTGACGAAGATTTCTGAGCTACGCAGTAACGCAAGTTTGAAGTTCTTTAGCCGGCGCATGGAGGCGTTGTAGACTTGCAAGAATTGGTTTACCTGATGTCTGGTGGGAATCAGGGCCCACAATCAAGTGTGTTTAACAATGCAATATACGAATGACCATGCCCTTCGCTCCAGCTTCTAGTGAACGCGAATGATTCCGTGTGTCTTTAGAACAACAACGACAGCTCGACATTCTCCACGTGCTGTCAATTGTATCTGGTGTGTCAGACATGTGAAGATATGTAATTAAGCAGATCGAGTATCGCCAAGCCCAATGTTGTGGTTCGCCGGCTGCAAGCAATCATCATCGCTGCGGGGTCGTCTCCGGAAAGTGGGAGCTCAGATACCAAGCTACATTCTCCAGGCTCTTTTGAATACTTCCTCGAAAGCTTCAATTGCGTAGTGTATACTTTTCCCTCGCATAATTTGTGAATTCGTCCGTCTTGAGAATCTGGTCTTCCACCTTCCTGAATTGGGACTACCTCGACTTGCGCATCACCACCACCTGTGATAAGCAGATCCGCGCACAGCTTGCTTTTCCTCCCAGCTCGAGACCTCAACCTCCACCACACCCATCGCCTTCCTTCGTGGCTCTCCTACATCATCCATCATGTCTGCCAACAACTTCGCCCAATTCATGGTCGTGGGACGTAAGTCTCCCATCGAGCCCGCCTCTCGCGACACCACAGAGAGCGCACACCATGCGCAATCACAGCCTCGATAAACAACACAGCTGACATCTCTCTCCCAGCAACATGTTTCTTCCTCGGCATCCTCTTCGCCTCCCTTCCCTACGACTACAACGTCCTCTGGACCGCGCCCCCCGAAGGCCGCGCGCAATACTTCAACCTCCTCGAAGAACACATTAAATTCCTCTACGCCTCGCCGCCCATCATCTCGCGCATCCTCAACATCGTCATTGGCACTGGCCTCCTCGGCTTCCTCATCAAGCTCTTCAAAGCCTCGCAATCCAACATGCTATTCGACGGCGCCTCCTTAGTTCTCTACATGGCCGGCATTACCGTATACCTGACCAATATCGTGAAGGGCTTCCGCGTTGTGACTGCCGGGATCTATGGTGATTTGGACATGGCGGCGGCGCAGGGGGAGAAGGTGGATTTGGCAGAGGGAGAGGATTTTATTTCCAGGGAGGATACGTTGAGGGTTTATGCGGCTAGTAATACGATTCTTGCGCTGGTCCTGGTGGGTGTGTTGGTGTTGCAGGCGGGTCAGTGGTATGCGAAGCGCGCAGAGGAGAAGGAGTTGGAGGAGATTCGGAAGAATGAGGAAGAGAAGAAGGGGCAGGGGAAGAAGAAGCAATAGGTGGTTGAAGTGGATGGGGTGAGGCATTGGATGGGAGGCATGAAGGCGAGTTCTAATCTTCTCTTTTATCTACTTCATGAATGTACGGATTGGGGCAAGAGCTGGGATATGATGCTGATGAGGAAATGGTACTGCGTTGGGAAGGTAGGCAAGTATCAGAGGAATCAAGAAACTGTATTGAAAGATGACTTGCCATTTCCTGGCTGCTGTACAGCATGTTCGGCCGCTTCACGTCTCCAGCACCCTTCTTCTGGATGAGAAACCTTTTTAAAATGGCTTGGAAGGCCTACAACGTTTCATGCCTTGCTGGTGCGTAATCAAATCTTATGGGAAGAGCTGGAATATGATTCTGGAGGGGATCCTAGCTCTGCGATTGGGCAAATCAACGAAAAGTCAACGAGGGATTTGAAAGATAGCTTGTAATCTTCCTGACGGTGCATAGCATATCAGACCTTCCCTCCCTTCGGGTCAACGCCTTCTTTGGATCCAGAAGATCAATGTCCAAATCATCATCACTTCTCAAAGAGACCACGCTGTGGACGTGCACAGTAGCTTCTAGAGGACAACATTCTTGGAGGCGGTGAGAAGTTGGAAAGCTAATGGGGTTTGTCGGTGGCCTGGGTGACCGTTTGTTGACGCCGCTGCTGTCGCGTCGTTAGTACCGTGGCTTCCACTTTCGGACGACACCAGACCCCATACCATCCACGGGTAGCCGATCAGTTGCACAGTCTTCCAGAAGATAGGATTACTGGCTCTTGGTACCAACGACTTTCAGAGTTATCCCCATCGGGTAGGCGATACACAGCGTCACAACGACAATTTCGACACTAAAAATGCGACGCAATAGGACCATAATCAGACCCCGAGCACGTCTCACCCGCGCAGTAGCAGCTTCCGAAATGGAAGGACGCGAGCGAGCCGGGTCCACATCTATGAAGGGCCTGCTTGGAAAACAACTTGCTGACATTAGTGACACACTTGCCAAAGCTTCGGCGCGTCGCGATGCTGAGGTCAAGAGACGCCTCACTCCGCAGCCGCAACGTGATGTCACGCCAAACTACACTCTGCGCCCGCCTTCGACCAATCCTTCCTTGACCTCAGACGCAGAGGCCACTATCGGGAGCGAATCCGGACGCAGTGTTGCTTTTGCTGGAGACCATATCCAGTCCGCATTACCGACCTTCGGCGCACCGTATCTTAATCTGCCGCAGATTTCCACAAGCAAGGGTTGATCTCCCAACTCGAGCTCATTGATACAGGAGCAGTTGGCTAATGCAATGACAGACGATATTACTCCCACGTCAACAGTTCGCGGGGGCTACATAAACGAGGACGACACCAAGATGATGCTCACACAGTTCGAGAAGCCGAACATTGCTGGCAGCGCACTGGGCGATGGCGATGACGATGACGACATTGAAAGTATGCTTCTAAAGCTCGAGCGGCTCAAAGCCACTCATAGCCACGCTGGCAAAGGTCACCCGGAAGACACGACACCACAAATAGGTGAGCCAATGGCTTTGGAACCACTAGGAGTCCAATTTGCTGACATCTCATAGGGCAGCCCGCGGAGATTTCCTCCCTCGTGACTCAGAGTTCTGCAAGCGACGAGGAAGATGAAGAGCCCACACGTTTGCTCGCAGAGCTCGCAGGCAGCTCCCTGCTGGGTCGAAGTGCCGTGCATCAAGAAGTGGACGATGTCGATCCAGAGCAATTGCTCGCAGAAATGAAGAGTGCAATGTCAGTCGCTAACAAGACTACCATTCACGACGCCGACGATAAGCTCGCGGAAATGCTCGCAGACGTCAACTCACAAGCACAGTTTCGTCATGACAGTGAGTCCATGAAGACCCCCACGGCTGTCGGAAAGGTGCCGTTGGCAGTCCACCATGGTTCTACTGGTAACGAGCAGGGAGGCATCGAGGCACTCTACAATCGACTCATGGGCATACGATCATCTTCGCCGGACTCGACGACCTCTATCGTGGAGCATCACATCGAAAAGGCTTCAGCTACTTCCACTGTACCGAAACCCATCAATGAAATTGCTCCGTACATTGTAGCACTCCAGCTAGAAATGGCCGATACTCAATGGGAGATGGCGCTTGGCTGGACAAAATATCTCTTCAGTACAGATCTCGACGGCCACCAAGCGCGCCGCAAGTAGAACGAGATCGTTGCGCAAGCAGACAAGGATCTGGACGAAGTCATTCAGCAAGCGTTGCGTGATGAGGAGCACTATCTGGGCGCCGAAGATAGGAACAAGATTCCCCGCCGCCTTATTGTCTCGAATCTTGCAGCGGGTGCCACCGAGGAGGATCTCGAGGTATTCTTCTATGCGCTGAGATACATGATGTAAGTTACCTTGCCCCGATATTCGGTCAGTGAGAACTAACAAGCTTTGTTAGTCAGAGTATCAAGGTTCTACCAATCCGAGATCCAAACAAGGGAACTCAGGTTGCCCACGTCGACATGCTCACCAGGCAGGATGCTGTCCGTGCTTCATTCACGGTGGGAAGCATCTTCGGATTGATACCGATTCTGGAGTTGGCAGAGAAGCGAGACAACTGAGATGTGACGATACAAGAGCGTGTGACACCTGTCTCATGTGTCAAAGGGTGTATGGTCATCTATGTTGTGCCAATCAATGCCCGGTGCTTGGAATCGTGTTGGCACCCAACAACGAAACTGTTTGCAACAACAGATCTTCTGTAAAGATGGCTTCGTTCACTTGCAGAAAGAGGCGAGAACTCATATACAATACCAAGGCTAGTCTGTATCTTGAGTAGTTGTTGACGAAGAAGCCTTCAAACATGCTTCCTCGCGTGCAATGCCAGTGAGTGATGAACTTTGAGCGATGATTCTTCAATTTCCAGGATGCTGTCAGAAAAGGCAATCTGAACACAAGGGGAAGTTTGCTTCTTTCGGTGCTCGCCGGCCACCACTCTAACCAAGTCTGTGCGCTGCCGCGGCTGTCTCCGATAGCTCGAACAATCAGCAAGCCCTCCATTCGCCATCCCCCACTTTCGCGATCACCACCTTTGCGACCAGATGGGTCCTTTCAGGATTCTCTCATGTCGCGCATCCCTCTTCAAAGACAACGGATGATCGATCTATGGCATGAGTTGTCCCCCAGACATGACGCAATCACACCATATCGACTACGATAATGCCGTCGAGGAGCTGCGCGCTCGAGAGTATCCTATGCTCAGTGGTAAATTTTAGATGATATATATTGAACATTGAAGCTCATTACCACAGGCACCACCTACTTGGACCATGCCGGAACTACTCTGTACGCAAAATCGCTCATCGAGCGCTTCTCAGCCGATATGATATCGAACCTATATGGCAATCCGCACTCCGCCTCCAACGCCTCCCAACTCACCACACGGCGCATAGAAGACATTAGGCTACGCCTACTCGAGCTCTTCAGTGCAGACCCCCAGGACTTCGATGTGGTATTTGTGGCAAACGCCACGGCAGGCATTAAGTTGGTGATGGACGCATTCCGGGATCAAGAGGAGGGATTCTGGTATGGCTATCACCGAGACGCACACACCAGCTTGATAGGCGTGCGCGAGACAGCCTCTGAACACAGGTGCTTCATGTCAGACGCCGACGTGAACGACTGGATCGAGACGCCCGACAACCACGGTGGCCGAACACGGCTCTTTGCCTATCCGGCGCAATCCAACATGAACGGGCGTCGCCTGCCATTGCATTGGTCCAATCGTATACGTACGGCCAAGCGTGAAGGGATGTATACCCTGCTGGACGCCGCAGCCCTTGTGTCGACTTCGCCGCTCGATCTCGGGAATGCTCATGAGGCCCCCGATTTCACCGTGCTGAGCCTGTACAAGATGTTTGGATTTCCGGACCTGGGCGCCCTGATTGTCAGGCGAGCATCAGCCGCAATCTTCGACAAGCGCCGGTACTTTGGTGGGGGCACAGTGGAGATGGTCGTGTGTTTGAAAGAACAATGGCATGCGAAAAAGACGGATTCCATTCATGAAGGCCTGGAGGACGGCACTTTGCCGATCCACAGTATTATGGCGCTTGATGTTGCAATGACCGTGCACCAAGAACTCTACTCTTCGCTGGAACAAGTCTCAACTCATACTACTTTCCTCGCCAAACAGTTGTTTGATGGACTGTCATCTTTACGTCACGGAAATGGCGAGGAAGTATGCCATATCTACAAGGACCCCTCTTCCAACTATGGAGACTCAGCCACCCAAGGACCAATTGTTGCATTCAATATACAGAATCAATGCGGTGGCTGGGTCAGTAACGCAGAAGTAGAAAAGCTCGCCGCGGTACGAAACTTCCAGCTACGCACTGGCGGCCTTTGCAATCCTGGTGGCGTTGCATCTTCGTTGGAATTAGCGCCATGGGAGATGCGAGAGAATTTCTCTGCAGGCCAAAGATGTGGTAACGATAACGATATTATTCGCGCGAAGCCCACCGGTATGATACGTGTCAGTCTCGGGGCAATGAGCACATTGAAAGATGTAAACTCATTTGTCTCCTTCATGCGCGAGTTCTTCGTCCAGGAAAGCCACCCAACCATCACGTCACCAATAGCAGTCACCCAGCTTGAGAGTCCAACACGAAGTCGTCTACACGTGGAGCGTCTATCAGTGTATCCTATAAAAAGCTGCGCTGGCTTCAGCGTGCCGCCCAAGATGGCCTGGGAAGTGCGGCCAGAAGGGCTTGCGTGGGATCGTGAGTGGTGCCTTGTTCATCAAGGCACGGGAGCAGCTCTCAGTCAAAAGCGCTATCCAAAGATGGCTCTGATTCGTCCTAGCATTGATCTGGTTGAAGGCGTACTCCGTATCAACTTGGTCGGTGCGTTGCGCGAGACGAGCAGTGTTCATGAAATCACCGTACCGCTCTCAGCAGACCCACGCCTATTTTCGGACACAGATACCTACAAGGACGCAACTGCCAGGGTGTGCGGAGATACTGTTAGTGCAAAAGCGTACAAATCAGGAAACATATCCACGTTCTTCACACAAGCACTTGGGGTGGCTTGTCACCTCGCTCGCTTTCCTGCCTTTGGTAACGGAAGTGGCTCGACAAGGCACTCGAAGGCGCACCTCCAGAAATACCAAAACGCCGGAACCATGCAGATACCCGGCGCTTTCCCAACCACGGTCCCCGTGACGCCCGGCGCCTGCGTTTCCAAGCCGATATTACTCTCAAATGAAAGCCCAATCCTGACAATATCACGGTCGAGCCTCAATCGCCTCAATGAATTGATCAAGATGGAGGGCGGCAAGGCGGCGCAAGCAGAAGTGTTCAGAGCCAACATAGTGGTTGCGGAGAACCCTGACTACCCGCCTGGACTTGAAGACCCATACGCGGAAGACGATTGGCGCTATCTCCGGATTGGCCAACAATACTTTGAGATGCTCGGAGCGTGTAGACGTTGTCAAATGGTTTGCATTGACCAACAAACCGCTGAGAAGAACCAGGAACCATTTGTAACGCTTTCCAAAACCCGCCGATTTGACGGCCGAGTTTACTTTGGAGAGCATACCTGCCATCTGCCTCTGGAAGACTCATGTTCGCCACTGGTACAGAACCCCACTATTATGGTGGGCGATGCAGTACGTGCCTATCGGGAGGATGATGTCCATGATGACAAGCAGCTGCATGCACTCGTGGGATGAGACCTACATCAAGGCCCACTCGTTTACGAGACGTGACTGTGAGGCTCGGCAACTCTAGTGCCTCTGATCATCTATAAACAAACTCATACCCTTCACCCCGCACGTCGAGAGACTCTGCGCGTGGCTTCAGCTGCTGTGTCGAATAACATGCTGATTGGCCCATGTGCCCAGCCATCTGGCAAACCTAAAACGTTGCATGGAAGACTTCGAAGCAGAGTAGCGCCGAATCTTGCCAAGACAATGGTTGTGTACGGGTGTCAGGTGTACGCGCTCGCTATTGGTTTCATCCGGGCTCGTCTTAGGGTACCTTGGCCTGTGAGGATCATCTGAGCAGCCACGTCTCGCACGGCCTGTGTCTTGATGGGGTCGAAGCGTTGGTGTTGTGAGGCGCGCGGCCAGCAACGAACCAGAAAAAGATGTTTG
>AJMS01010139.1:0-14091 GCA_000263175.2 Phaeosphaeriaceae sp. UM 1110
TGTTGGTGGTGGTTTGAAACATATGCTTCTTCCCAGCCGTGCACAGAGACAACGGGAGATAGTTTTGGATTTCGAAGTCATGAAAGAGCCGAGAAACATCATCTGGCGGCTATCCTCTTCTGAAGAAGAGAAATAGCAAAAGAGACATGTTAAGATGGAGCCGTTATTTCGATAGACTGAGTGGAACTGAGAGAAGAAGCGCAGACATGATATCATTGCGGAAGTTCTTATGGAGATGATGGGTTGAGCTGACTTTGCAGAGAAACATGTCATCCTCGAGTATAGTATTTGGAGAAGAGCAGAAGAGCAGACATAGACTCTCTTTCGCAAGAATTCCAGACAAAGTCTTGCTCGAAAGAAAATGACGAAAATGTTGCCAGCTGCCGGAGGAATACTTATATGTCGCAGAATTAGCAACTCATGCGACAGTATTGGTAGACATTTTGGTGTACATCCTCGGAGGGGGAAAAGGACCATTGAATCGCTTTCTGGCAGGTTCCAGTGAATTCGGATAGAGGAGATAACCAGACAAAGGCAGGGACATCCAGCAGATGACATCGTGGTTTTCGCGACATATGATGCCATGGAATTGCTTTCAGTGCCTACACGGCACCTCAAGCGTTTTCAGACGACGCGCAGACGCCAGAGACATTCATCTGTCGAAGACTGTCTTCGAGAGGAGAAAAGAAAGCGAAGAAGTCATCGCAGCCTTCCATATTGACTTTCAGAAAGGAGGAGAAAAGCAGGAGCAAGACATCGAATGATGCCTCGTACTTTTCGATATGCAGAAAAGCCTCGATGCAGATTGAAGAAACAAGAAGGGCCGAGAGGAGAGGCATTTATACCCTTCCAACGCCAACCCGCACGTGCCATGCCACAGCATCTTGGACAGTTTTCGTATTCGCGAATCGAGAAAAGAGACTCGCAGACATCACGATCGACCGCGACGTCTTCCGAACATCAGGTGTTATTGTCTTCGTTTCCAGACACATGCAATCATCACACGTCTCTTTCGGAACGCGCAGAAGGTAGAGGAAGACAGAGGAGCATGGCTTCCAATCGACGGAGTTTTGATGTGTTTTGGAAGGCTGGAGCAGAAGAGAGACATAGGAGGGACACCGGTTCGTTTCTCGGTATTGAGGTTGCAGGATACTCATAGCGGAGGCATGTGATGATTCTCGAGATCTTGGAATGCAGAAAGACAAGTCATGCGTGGCAGATCATGCATTTTGAGGAGAGCGGAAAGGAGACAGGACATAGAAGGGCGCGAACGACAATTTTGGAAGAAAAGGAGGGGGAGAAAAGACATGGCATCTTCACCGTGCCAGTTCAATACGCAGAACCGACTTTTAGATGCAGGATGAAACGTGAAAGCATGTCGGTAGATCAAGCGTGGTATTTGTACTATTTTGCTGAACCCCTCCACGTGACAATGTCGACACGTGCCATCTACTTCCGCCAATAAGTCTGGACAAACTCATGCGCCCAATCAATCACGCCCGCCTTCCAATCGCCCATGCTCTCCTCAATCAACCGCTCAAACAATACCTCCGCCTCGCCCTCGCTTCGGCCCAACCACATCCTCTCCCGCACTTTACCCACACTACCTTCCCGCTCCACCTTGATGTCAGGGATATTCGCGCCCTGCATGAGCGCGAACAAATTGAGTAGCAGGTTACTCGATTTCCGTAAGGTCGACCACGCCGTGAACGCATACGACTTGAACGCGAGGTAGTTGGCGTGCTGGCTACCGCCCATGCCTTCGATCATTTCGCGACAGAGCTTCATTTGTGGGGCAAAGGGCTTCGGGTCGCGGCCGAGAATGTAACCAAAGTCGACGTGGAAGAAGCGACCATCGGGCGCGAGGAGGAGATTGTCGAGATGGCGATCACCAACGCCGAGGAGATAGGTAATGACGCAGTATCCGGCGCAGGACTTGATGTATGTGTCCATTGCCTCTTTACGAACGCCGAGGGGCGCGGAGTCGTCGGGGTTATTGGCACGCAGATAGGCGAGGAGGGAGCCTTTGTGTTTCTGGCATGCGGCGGCGATGGACATGGAGGGGACGAACTGGAAAGCGCCGGCGGAAGTGGAGGTGGCGAGGATGCGGTAGGGTGTGAGCTTGAGGTCGAGATTTTCTTTGCGGAGGAGACGGTCCATGAGCGTGATGATCTGAATGACGAGCTGGTCTTGCCGCAGGTCGTCGCCAGTCTTGAAGATGATGGGGTATTTGGTGTCATTGGTAGTCTTGAAGTTGAGCACCATGGGAAGGAGGGAGGACTTGAGCACGATGCAGTCTTCTGTGATGCCGGTGATGTAGACGGAAGGGTCGAGTGGTAGTGGTAGGCGCTCAAAGTTTGCCAGTTCGTTCTTTGGGTCTGAAATGGCTTTCTTGAGGCGGGCCAGCTTCGTTGCACGATCACCTCCGCCAAATCGGACGTCCTTGGAGATCTTTGCGAGGATGGTGAGCAATTCGCCTTGTCGGCGGAACGTGTTCCGGGTCTCGACACCCTCGGGAGTCTTTTCCAGCTCAACCATGAAGTCGTATTCGACCTTGGCAAACAAGTCTCTATGCTCGGCTTCTTGGTCGGTGCTGAAATCGCTGATCTCGACCATGAGATACCAGTGGAAGAAATTGCCCAGTGCAAAGCTGTTCGCAGCGCGAGTGACCAGGAAACGGGCTAGTGACGAGTCGTCGCCTTCTCCTTGCGCCTCATACTTCAAGGCCTGTACCAGCTGCAGCAGGTAGAGTTGCAATTCTTCGTCATCGGCCTTCTTGAGACGCTCGACAGCGTAGCTCCGCACGACAGGGTGGTCAAAGTGTGGTCCGAGTAGCTCGAGTGCATCGTCGACGTCGATCTCCGCCCACTTGTCGAGTAGCGGTGCAGCTTGTCGGGCCTCTCGTGGGTTCTTCCAATTGACACACTTCACAAACTTGATCAGAGCTCGCTTATCCCGCATCAAGAAGTACCTGAACTTCCAGATGTCATCTCTCTCGTGTGACGTAATTTCCTCCAGCGGCCCTTTGGCCATGAGCAAGTTCAGCTTGTCGCGAACATGCACGTTTGGCTTCCGGTCTCGATCGAGCGAGTCGGTTTGTTGACTGCGCATCAGCTCGCGGTGCTTGTCCTCGGCGGGATTCACTCTGCGACCGACTTCAGGATCGTAGATCTTGATGAGTCGCCCTGCGTCTGCATCGCCATACCCCACGCCATCAATATCTATGTCGGGACCGAAGGACACCTCAGGCGGGGGTCGCAATCGAACGTCGGTCTCGGCAGGCAAGCGCATGTCGGATACAGGGGGAGGAGGATACTCGACGTCGGTGAAAACGATGGGATGATCGAAGCGTGGAAACTCGATCTCGAGGTAGAACAGCTCTTGTTCGTCGCCCCCAGCTTCGTCACTGGCGTCCTTGGCTTTGCTTTTGCGGTTGAGTGCGGCCGCTTCTGCCTTGAGCGCCTCATTCCGTATCTTCATCATCTTCTTGTAGACCAGCCCATCGAGCCAAGCGTTCGTGGGCAAGTCACCCATCTCCTGCTTCTTCAGCAACTCCTCGAGGCGCTGCATCTCGGCTACCTGTTCATCCACAGTATCCTCGACGGGTTGCGCCTTCCGACTTCGCCTCGCCTGTGGTATCACCCATGGCGTGGTCGTGTCTGTCAGGCCGTCTGCTGCCTTGAAGCGGTGTATCCGACATCGCTGCCTACCTTTGTGCAGTGTATTGTCCTTGTCGAAGAGCGGTATGGTGGTGCCACCAAAGGGTACGGAGTGTAGATTCGTCTCCTTATCCTCGGCGGGCGAGAGGTCCCATACGGTGATGGCGATTTGGGCGGAGAGGGGAAGGTTTGAGTAGGTGACAGGCAGCTGCAGCCACTCGTTCCATATGCGCGCGTTCTTGAAGGACTTGTAGGCGGTCTGTACCGGCACTGTGAGAGGCTTGCTGTCTGCCCATATCTGCGCCGTGACGTATAGCTCGAAGTTGGGGCTGTCGCCTTATCAGCACGTCTCTCACTTGCTTCACCTGCTGCTCTCACTCACTTGGTGATAGAAGCTCGGTGTCTCAAATCAGGCCTCCGCAGAAGCACAGAATAAGGTACAGGCTTCTGGTTTCCATCTAATCGGTCTCTACACTACATTAACACCGTCTACGGCACTCTATCGAGGCACCCTACATCCTCACATTTACCGACAGATCGGTCAGGTCCAACGACCTCGCAAAGTTGAAGGCTTCCATCGTGCGCGGCGGGGAAGCTGTGTGCTATGGCAGGCCATGGGTATGTCTCATGGTGTGTCTGCAAGCTTCAGAGTGAAGGGCATGGTGTCATGCTTCACCGAACATGTGGGGATGCGTGAGAGATGCACCCGGTGATCAGAGCTCCACAATGACACGTCTGCACGTGACTGCTGCAGTCCGACGTTCCTGGTCGCGCTTGCCGTCGCGTACTAAATTGTTAGTGGCGGCCTCTTCAGGCTCCGCGACCTGGAACACCATCCTGTCTGTCCCCCGTCCCCCACACACACAAACGCTGCGCCGCCTTCCCACCGCTGACTGTCGTGCATTCTCCCGTACCGCCTGCGACGCTCGGTATGGCGCGTCTTAACACGCACCCATCCGCCACTCCACAACCTGCGCGCTCCTCCACCGTCGACTCCCTGTATCGGGACCCCTCTCTACCACGACAGAATGGCAACGGCGCGCGTGCCTCCACATACTCAGTCCTCAGCCCAACGGCGTCTATGAGCTCAGATAAGGAGAACGACGAGCCGCAATCACGCGAAAACACCCCGCGGCCGGCGAAGAGGGGCCTGCGAGACGCGTCTGCCAGGATGCCCACACCAGATTCAGGGACCACACCAGGAACAAATGGCAGTAAGCGACGACGGACAGGCACCTACAGCGAGGTCAGGACAGGCATATATGAAGATGAGGCCGAAGAGGAGCAAGATGATGCCGAATCGCAAGACGAGGACCATGTACCTTCTCAGGCTGCCGAGGATGAGCAGGGCCCGTTGAAGTACTACAACCCCAACCAGGACCCTGACGAGCGGAGACGGCTGCGCGCAACCTTGCGCGATCACCAGCGCATGGTAGAGGGTCAGTAACAACCTGTTGTTTGGTTTCTACAAGCACATCTGATCATGTCCACAGAAAACCGCGATCAAATGGTCCAGCCAAACAACCTCCTCCTCGACGCCCTTAAGAAACAAGACAGCATATTTGGCAAAGTACGACAAACGGCCGACGCAGCACTCGATTCGCGGTTTCTCGTCAACGCAAGCGAGCTGGCAGGGAAGAAGCTGAACAGCAGCTTACAAGGCAACGCTGGTGTTGGCATCGACCTCGATCAATTTGTGTCCAAATGCATATACTTCATGAAGACTGGTGGGAACATCGACGAAGAGGACGCGCCCGCGGTTGCTGTGCCTGAAGAGGACGACGAAGACGCGGGCGACGATGGCCTTGACTGGGCGCTGCTCGGACGGAGGGCATGCTTCCCCTGCAACAAGCGACCACCGACGATGAGCTTCCTACTCGGACCTCTTTCAGTCCAAAAGCGCGTACGGACCACCCAGCGAAAAGCACGATCACAACGAGAACCCGTCGGACCGGCAACGCGACCGCAAGAGATGAAGGAGGGCGATATCCAACAGACGGAGAACTCCAACTTGTCGAACCTGGTCAAGAGCATCAACTCGCGACTAAGAAAGCACATCGAGGAGGTGGACGAGAAAGTCAGCGAGGAGTTCCCAGAGGACGGACCCGAGCCCGATATGGATGAGGTAGCTGCAGCATCAAAGCGCTACCGAGGATCTTTCCTACCAACGCAGGAGCTGGCAGTCAGCTTGCTAGATTTTGCCATCAACCCCCACGACTTTGGGCAAACGGTCGAGAATCTCTTCTATATCAGCTTCTTGGTGCGCGAGGGCAATGCGAAGATCTTGAAGGACGAAGATGGGCTGCCGTTGCTGAGTAAGTACTATTGACAGATGTTCTACGCTGGCTGAGATACTAATTGAGCGATAGTGCCCGCAAAAGCCCACGAAATCGCCGAACAGAGAGAAAACAACATCCAAAAACACCAAGCCGTCCTCAGCATCGACTATGCCACCTGGAAAATGTTCATCGAGGCATTTGATATCAAGGAACCACTTATCCCACATCGCGAGGCGGAGGAGACGAACGTCGCGCCCGGCGGATGGTATGCGGGATGATTGTCCGCCAGCATTTTTATGAGACGGACTGTTGTTATGATGTATGAATATTGTAATCTGGGCATTGCTCTTCGGCGCAAGGAATACGAGATGGTTAGACTTAGGCCGAGCATTGGCGTCAGTGGATCTGGATCTTGGGTGTGTGGGAGGCAAGCTATTTTGAACTTTTTATAGGCGGCTATGATACCCAATGATGATTTCTGCTTACTACTTCACGGCATATATGGATTGCAGTAGCGAGATTGCAATGGACTCGAACATATGCGGTGATGCCTAGAATTTCTGTGGACATAGTGCTTGGTCTGAATCGCGACCAGACGACGGCGGGCATGAGCCATGGCGGTAAGGATTTGGGATCCCGACGGGCCATACCAGGTCATATACAGCAAAGCTCTCGAGAGTCACCACCATGAGAGGATTCTGGTCGTCTTTCCAAAGAGCCAGATCCGGAAAAGAAAGACGACTCATGTCATTGGCGTCGATGTTTCCAAGAAGCCATGTCGAATGTCTAAAGCAGAAGAGAATCGCGAGAGACATCGGGCAGAGCGAATTACATGTCTGCATGAGCAGCCCGAGTGCGCAAAAGAAGCCATACGCCCATATCCAGGGAGATTCTTGATGAGAGAAGAGCAAAATAGTGATGACAATCGATTTCGTGTATCGTTTGATATTTATATTTAAGCCAGCCAGCAGAACCGCGCATAGTGCATGAGCTGAGCGGCTTGGCTTTTGATAGAGAGCGGGGCAGGGCGAGAGAACATATATGCGGCTTGATTCTTTTTGAAGAAGGAAAGGCAGAGCAGAAGAGCAGAAGACATAAAGTCCTTCCAATGCTTATTTCTGCGTAGACGAGAGAAGGAAAAGCGGCCGTGCGACGATGGGAAATTGATTTCCGGCGCAGCAGGCGAGACACAACATGAGACTCAGTCCGTTCTCTTTTCGTTGACTCAACGGCAGACAGAATAAATGCAAAGGATATTGCAGTGCCCAAGCAGGCTTTGTAGGGAGAAAGAGAGCGAGAAGGAGGGGACATAACCTATATTCGTCTAGATTTCCGGGTTCAAAGATGGAGATGGCGCAGGAAGAACATTAATCTTCGGAATCGTGGTTTCTTGAATAGAGAATCGCGCCGCGGAAACATGTGAGTGACCGGTGCGAACTTTTGGGGAGAAGAGCAGAGAAGAACAGGACATTCCCAGTCTGGAGGGATCTTTATGGCACGCCGGACGAAGAAACCAGACGTCATGCATGTAAAGAAAAGCAATTTTTATTTGATTGAGAATCTAAACCCAGGAGGAAGATTATGTTGAACATCTTCGAGGTTTTAGATCCAGGAGAGGAGGAAAAAGCACATCCAGCGAGAGTTTTCTCGGTTTCTATAAGCGGAGACGAAGAGGGGCATACAATGAGTGATTTTCCGAATTTGAGGGAAGAGAGGCCAAGGGCAGGACATGTAGATACATCAAAGGGGTCTTTTGGCACTCGAAAAAAGAAGAAGAGTGATGGAAGAAAAGTGCAGTGATTCTTGAAGGATTTATAGCAAGAGCTGGAAATGGCAGACATTAGCTGCGCGGATAACAACTTCTTGATCTCAGAGAAAGAGATGTAGGCCGGGAGACATGTAATCGCGCGTGAATGGTTTTGTATGTGCGGAGCAGCGGGAGAAGAAAAGTCAGACTCAGGTGATGCTGCCCATTTTAGTTGAACAAATGAAACACAACAGACCCCATGCACATAGTTCTAGTTGGACTTTTGACAAGAGCAAGTCTGGAGAAGCCATGTAAGGCTACTAAAGAGGTTTTCGGTTCAATATAAGAAGACCGATGGGGGATAAGTCCAAGAAGATGCATACCTGGCGCGGGACACGACGTCATCAGATCCGTACTCCACTACCTTTCGACCACCAATAGAATGGCCCAGGCACCAGCACATGTACATCGACTTGCGTTCTTTCGAGATCAAAGGGGTAGAACAAAGGGAACCCTGCTATGGATTCCGCAGGCTTTTTGATGACCCTGGACGCAGAGCACAAAAGGTCGGTCGGTCATTACGGCGGTTTTGGACAAAGTTGAGTCTGAAAAAGACATGGGAATGACGCGCTGTCGATTACAGAGGAGGAAAGTCGAGGAAAATGATGTGGGAGAAGTATGGCAGCTAGCAATGGTTTAATAGTCGAGGCAGGAGACGGAAAAGAAAAAGATCATGTCCTTGTCACATGGTCTTCTTGCTAGTTGGGAAAAAAGGTTCCGACTCAGACACATCGGGTAAAGGCTTAGTCATTTCTCGCAAGAAGAAGAAGAAGAAGAAGAGAAGGGCAGATCATGAGTCAATCATGAGGCATATTTTGGATTTAAAGAGAGAAGAGAAGACATAAACCTTGGAAATTCTGATCTGAAACCAAGCAGAGCCGGGAGAAGACATGACAGAGTGTCTTGCTGGTTTTTGGTGAATTGGATCGAGTGCAATGGACAAGTCGTGTGGCAAGAGCGGTTTGCGGTGATTTCATGGCGGAGGCAGGAGGCAAACGAACATCCATCCCGCGCTGAACGACTTTCTATCACTTGGCAGACGCTCGATGCGCTGTTATATGTCCCTTAAATCATGAATGTTTCGGGCCAAATGAGAAGGAGCGAGAATGTTCATTGTGTTAAACGTGAGCCGGTCGTGGTCGGATAGAAAATCGGGGTCATGAACTTCGGAAAAACTTGCTTCGGCAAAGAGCAGAGCCGGGAGAAAATATGAAACTGTCTCCCTATTCCTTGTAGAAAGTAAGGACAAGGTTGATGGACAAGAAGTAGAGTGAGTGCCGAAGAACTTATACTCCAGCCAACGAGGCGGAACATAGAATTCGATTCCTCAGGTTTTGAGTCCGGACCCTGACGCCATTCATGGATGCAATCAGGAAGGAATTGGACAAGCTCGGGAAGAGTAGACATGTCGCTCCAAGATCATCTTTTTTCGCATTCACGTCGGGCGAGGCTGGACATGAAGTGTGTGGCGCGCAGATTGATTAAGCGGGACATGCAGGCGAAAAGACATAGGGCCATGAAATCTAATTTTGGGTGCAGAATGCAAGAAGAAGCAATCATGCGCCTCTGGTCTCATTATTTCGAATTAGCATATGCGCGAGCGAAGCTGGTCATAGCAATTCATGGCGTGGCTTTGGGAAGAAGTAGAAGGAAGGAAAAGAGCATATCTTCAGAGCGTACTGGTTTGTGGCACAGCGAGTGGGCAGGACATTGATCCTCTCATCCCACTTTTCGGGCTTTGATTCGCAGCTCGTGAAATTTAAGGCTCAGGCAGAGACGAGAAATGATGACAGAAGATATATACTTGCCAAGCCTATTAATTTAGCGCCCCGATAATGCTTGGAGGCCACGAACACATGTAGTGATGTGCATAAGACGTCGAGAAAGTATGGTTCGTTGACCAGCAAGACCATGCAAGGAGAACATAAGATCCAATCCTCACCGGATTCTTGTGAAAGGAACGAGAGCAAGAAAGAAGAATGTTTTCGTGAAGAACATATTTTGGAACCTGGAGAATGGTCAAGCGACGTGGGAGAGCCAGGAAAAAGCTGGAAGTATGTCTGTGTAAGTACAGCACATCTATCAATAATATGAAGCAGTTGAAGCAAACAAGTCGACGCATGAATTTACAAACCCGGTTACTTTTTGGAGACATGCGGCCACTGTCACTCAGTTTTTGTAACGTTTTGAACTGAACTTTGTACGATTGAAAGACGAGTGATCGAGAGAATGGTATGACAGAACTTATATGGCCGTAGGAATAGTTCGCTGTCGAGAGGCAGGGCAGTCGAGCGGCATGTTCCGCTACTTTATTCGAGCGTGAAGGAGGAGAACATGGGCTGATGCTGCGACTATTTGAAGGTAAGAAGAAAACCATGGATTGTATCAGAGCCGGTGATGGGATCTGGGGAGGTCCTATCAATTTGTTGTGGTATGGATGAATGGTCGCGAGTGGAAAGAAAAGATGGCATTTACGGGCGGGGAAAGTGAGCTATCGTCGGTTAGTGCATCAAATGGGAAGTCGTCAGATCTTTTAGGGCATCTTGATGAGGCTCAGGTATGGTAAAATAGTCGTCTGACTTGTTATGTGGTACCGTGATGGGCGACGATACGTTTTGGGGTGGAAATTGAGATATCAACTTTCAACTTCCCCAACAGCAGGGAAGATTGACATCCGTCAATGCCATGACCGGTAGGAGCTGTTGTTATTGAATTCTAGGTGGTCTCAGCCGACGTTATGCAACGAATCCAACACTCTGTGATGTGAGGGTTTCAATTGATGCCATGATGACCCATATGAGCTCATATCCTCTCAGAATGTATGTTCCAAACACCTGGGATGTGGTAACTGGAACGAGCTAACGCATGAGATCGTGACGTGAAGCTTGACTACGTTAAAGAATATCAGAGTTCCCCAAGCTCAGCCCGCTATAGAGTCTCATTGTGCTGCAACGTGATAATTAAAAAGTGCATATAGATTTCACAAATGACATTCTGTTAACTTCGACACCTAATGTTGTTTTGATGTGTGTTCAGCAAGTGGAACATGAGTTGCTGACGTTGCCAAGGTGATCCGCCAAGCCGCCAAAACCACCGCGACGAATGGAACATCCTTTTCCTCCGAGACGTTCCTGGTGGTTATCATTAATCACTCATAAATGTTCGGCGGAGATTAAAGCCTCATGCGTCACTCAGATATGTATACGAGATGAGCATCACAGCATCAGCAATGTGCACGTCGACCTGCCTAATCAAGACATACAAGCGGGCGGGGCTATGCCTCTATCTGCAGGTGCTTGAGCAAAACAAGCTTCCTCGGCCAGGTCTTGATCTTCTGCGAACCACTCGGCGTTTGGATGCTCGCGTTACCGGGTTCCTGGGCATTTCCAGAAGGTATATAAGGACGTCGCGTCTACTCGTTCTCCAGCACTTGCGTCGCTCGTGAGGAAACTTCATCATGGTGGTTGCTTCAATCCTTCTAAGTGTTGCCGCCTTTGCGCCAGCATTACTAGCTTCACCCGTTGCGCGATCGACATATGCGGTGAAAGAGACGCATTTCGTTCCTCGACGATGGATCCAGAAGGGTCGTGCTCCGAAGGACCATATGCTTGCCCTGCAAATTGGTGTCAAGCAAGGCGATTTTGAGGAATTGGAGCGTCATCTTTACGAGGGTTTGCTACTGCCGAGGACGTCAGAAGTGGTTCTGTGCTGACTTTAGTAGTTTCTGACCCCTCACACTCGCGCTATGGCCAGCACTTGACCCATGAGGAGGTCAATGCCCTTGTTGCACCGAAAGACGAGGCATTAGATCAAGTGCACGAGTGGTTGCAATCAAATGGGATCAGCAACTTTGACTACAGCCCTTCCAGGGACTGGATCAACATCAAGATTAGCGTTGAGGATGCTGAAAAGCTACTTGATGCCGAGTACTCGCTGTATGCCCACGAAGATGGCACCGAGCTAGCCCGCACGACTAGGTGGTCTTTGCCCAGCCACCTTCACAGGCACATCGACACCGTCCAGCCAACCACGTCTTTCATGAGGACCAAGGTTCGATCGACTTTTGCCGATCCTCCGGCTGTCAACCTCTCGCAGGTTTATCAGCCTCCCGGCTATGTTCCACCGACCGACCCGGTTATTGCCAAGGCATGCTCCATCAATGGAACCACCCCTATGTGCTGTAAGTGTTTACATCCATATAATATTAAATTATGCTCAGTGGCGTGCTAACAGATTTGTATAGTCAAGACACTGTACAAGACGCTGGGCTATGAGCAGAAAGCTTGCGGCGAGAACCAGATTGGTTTCAATAACTTGTAAGAATGATGCACTCCATGCCGAGCACAGCTACTTATATTACGACAGCCTGGCAGAAGTTCCCATTCGACCAGATGCTAAGCTCTTTCTGGACACATACGAGCCTAGTGCTGCTCAAGGTGCCTACGACTACAAGTTCGTGAGCATCGACAACGGTCCACAACAAGATAACGGCTCAACTCCCGCGCAACTCGAGGCTGGCACCAACAAAGAGGCCAACCTTGATGTCCAGACTATCCTTGGCATGACATATCCGATGCCCGTGACTGCCTTTACTACTGGAGGCGAGCCACCGCAGATCCCCGATGCTGCTGCCGGAGACCCACCTGGTAACGAGCCATATCTCGCCTGGGTCACATACGTCCTGAAGCAGAAGAAGGTTCCTCAAGTCATCAGCACTTCTTACGGCGACGACGAACAGACCGTCCCAATCGAGTACGCCAAGCGTGTCTGCGCTTCCTTTGCTCAACTCGGCGCCCGTGGAGTCAGTCTGCTCTTCTCGTCTGGTGATGGTGGAGCCGGAGACGCTGCAGGTCAGAATGCCGAAGAATGTATCTCTAATGACGGCAAGAATACGACAAAGTTCCTCGCATCTTTCCCGGCATCATGCCCATATGTCACCACTGTGGGCGCTACCCAAGGCTTCCAGCCTGAAGTTGCTGCTTACCGACCCGCAAACAGCCTTGGACCAGATGGAAAGCTTCACGGATATTACGCGTCAGGTAGCGGTTTCAGCGAGTACTTCCCTCGCCCCAAGTACCAGGAAGACGCAGTGAAGTCGTACTTGAACAAGATGGGTGATCTCCACAAGGGTCTCTTCAACCCAGCTGGCCGTGCTTATCCCGATCTTGCTGCCCAAGGCTTGTACTTTGAGTATGCATGGAACCACACCATCGGCGTCATCTCAGGAACATCTGCGTCGTCGCCGCTCATGGCCTCCATTATCGCTTTGGTCAACGATGCGCTGATTGCGTCGGGCAAGCCAACACTCGGTTTCTTGAATCCCTGGTTGTATAAGAAGGGTTACAAGGGCTTCACTGATGTCTTGAGTGGTGGCAACGGCGGGTGCAACACTACCGGCTTCCCAGTGACTAAGGATTGGGATGCGGTGACTGGGTGGGGAACACCTGTATTCCCTGAGATCGTCAAGTTGGCTGGAGGACATATCTGAAATGTGTCAATGCCTGAATGAGCGAGCCCTGTATGTAGACGATTGTATGATGTTGATGTATGTATTATCTTTGAAAAGTCCCGTAGAGGGGTAATAAAAGCATGATCATTATGGAGTTGACGGTATCTGCAGAGTAGCCGTGAAGTGGTATCAATCAGTGGAACGGCTTTGCATCTGCCACCCAAGATTACTACAAGACCTTCTAAATACGTCAAATTCCTCGATTTGGCGAAAAAGGTGCTCCAGAGCCTTCCACCAGGACACTGTACTCGCTTCGACCTTGAATTGGAGCTGTGCACTAGGCAAAACAATCGATGCATTGCACCACCAAATACTTGTTTCGTTGTTACTCGATGCTTGCAAACCGCGCCAATACAATATGAAGCACACTCAAGTCGTAAATGGGTATTGCATTACAAATTATCTCACGATTCTACACTTCTAACATAGTCACCGCTTTACTGCGTACAAGTCTTCGCCCCCTTCGCCGTCTTCGTCACAGTCGACATCACCGTCGTCGTGATCTTGTGCGCCACAGTCTTCGTTCCGGGTGCCGCAGTCACCGTCTCGGTCACAACACCACCACCCTCTGTAATTGTCCTGTGCACCGTGTTCGTGAAAACAGGCAGCGTAATCTTGGTGGTGGTCCTCACGTCCTCCGATTTTATGACAGTCACAGTTGGTTGTTGCGCAACGATAGTCTGCTTAACAGTGGTTGTCTTGAAGCTGGTGACCGTGACCGCCTTGGCGAAGACAGTGGAAATGGAGGTCGTGGTCTCGAATTCTGTCGAAAAGACGGTGGTTGTCGATGGCTTCAGCGTAGTTGTCTTGCCGACTGAAGTCGTGGATACTACTGTT
>AJMS01010138.1:0-14073 GCA_000263175.2 Phaeosphaeriaceae sp. UM 1110
CATTCACAATACCCCTATCCCTTCATCATGGTCGCGGGAGAGAGATGGTTGCTAACATTTTTATTTCCACAGCCAATCACAACAGGCGGCGTCGAGTGGTGCGACATGGGCGGTCTTAATCTTCAGAACAGGACGAATGCGACGCAGCAACAGACTCCGCAGAGACGCGGGTTGGGACCGGTGGATATGAGTGACTTTGTGGCTGAGGCGGTGGGGATGATGATTTGATTCGAGCGAAGCAGAATACAAATCAAGGAGGAAATAAGAGATATAACATAACGGCCTACAGAGCAAGAAAGAAAGACATAATGTGTATGTGAAGAGAAAGCGATGGGGCATCATTAGTTGTTCATGACTTCGCGAGGCATAGATACCACACCATAGCATGTACATCTGTTTGGATAGTGCAAGATTGAATATGATCATCATGATTATCATCTGGAAAGCTTCCTAAGATCCACATCCGTGACGCCTCTCAGTACTCCATTTTTGGTAGAATGTCAAATGACAAGCAACCCATGAATCCATCCAACCCCTCATATCATGTGAGAGACTCGTGATGACCCACAAGGTCATATCCTCGGTAAAGAGTCAGATTATAAAACCCTTGAATCCAGAAAGCCTATCCCATAAACTTTTTCCGTCTCCTCTCACTTCAGCCCGTCCACTTCCCTCACATACCCTTACCAGACGCTCTTCACACCCGGGCCACGCATACCGCCAATGACCTTGGTTTGGACCGGCTCCTTCCAGTCAGGAGGCTTGGTGACCATGTACTGGAGGTAGTTGGCGACAGGAGGGTGATACGGCTCGATGCGGCCAGTCTCTGCGTTGGTGACGAGGACAGATGGGTTGTTGAGATGATCGGGTCTAACCTTCTCCTCCACGCCCAAGAATCCACCCGAGATCTGGTCGAGGAACTTGCCATAGTCGTCGGCCTTGTTGATGTTACACCTCGAGCCGCGGGCCTCGCAATGAGCCATGAGGGCCGTGGCGCTCTTGAAGTACTTGAGGCACATCGGGCACTTCATGCGGGTGATGCGGTGGTCCTGCATGATATGTGCGGCGAGATCATTGGGGTGAGGAAAGGTTTGTCTGTGGGGATTCGTCAGGTTTGGTGGCAGAAGAGACAATCTTAGGAACTTACTCGCAGGTGAAGGGACAGCTGTAGCGGTTCACGACGGCGTTGTAGAAGCGGTCCGGATTGAAGTCGCGGCTCGTAGGATCCCAGAAGCGAATCTTCATGATGTTGGGACCATGCGCCTGCTCCATGTTGTCGTCGTAGGTAGCGATCGAAAACTCAGGAGTAGCTGGAGTGGGCTTCGCTTCTGGGAACAGGACACTGCTTGCGCTCTTGCCCTCGCGAGGGCCCCAAACCTTTGGCTGGCGAGAGGACATCGTGGAGGAGCCCACATGCGTGTCAGGCCGCCGTAGCGACTCGCTCATGTTGTGCAGGCGAGAAGGCGGAGGCGAAAAGGGGGGAGAGTTGACAACAGTACTGGCCCTTGAATCACCGCCCAGAGACATGCCACCCATGGAGGAGGCGATGTCATAGCCACTGGAGGCTGTTCGCTGTGAGGGTAGCGCCGGGAAGGGCTCAAAGGCCGTTGAAGCACCGGGAAGGGCTGGTGTGGTATCCGGCTCGATGGCCTTGTAGTCTATATCTTCCAGGCCCTCATCCTCGAAGATCTCCTCGTCAAGCGTAACGCCGCCCTCCTCTTCGTAATCGAGTGTAGCCTCAAATTTGGCTTGCTTCTCAAGAAAGCGCTCGTACTCCCTGCCTCCTTTTAGAAGCTCGGTAATGAGAAGTTTGTGGATGATGTGACCTTGAAACTGGGAAGCAGGGATGACATCGCAGTGGCCGAACTCAAGATGTTCAATGAAGAGGCACGCGCGGTAGAAGGAGTTGTGGCAGCCGATGCAGGTGAGCTTCTGGTCGACTTTGTGATTCTACGGTAGTTAGCAACAACATCTTTGTCTTGTCACAGAAGAGGATGCGGAACATACCAGCTCAATGTGACGCTTCAGTCCAGACTCGGACTTGAACTCGTCACCGCAAACGCGACAGGCCTGATTGTGCTTGTCGGGCGCAGTAATCTTGTGGTATGCGAGCTCCTGCCAGTTGAGGAAGTCGGCGTCGCACTTGTGGCAGTAGTCATGCTCGTCAGAGCGCTTCTTATGGCGCCTCATGTCGTGCTCGTTGTCGAACGACTCATAGCAGTCCTCGTATGTGCACTTGACCCTACGAAGGGGTTCAAGTGGCGCAGGCATTGTGGGTTGTGTTCGACTTGGACTGGCTCGCTTTTGGGGTGCACAGCTGCAAGTTGCGTTCAGATCACTGAACGGGTGGTGGAGGGAGGGAAGAGCAGGGAGTCGTTGATCTTGTAGTGGCAGGGCACTCGCAACTGTGTCTCCTAGCCTGGGAATCCGTCCTGACCCCGTGAATGACTTGTACGGGTAGGCTTCTGTTTGCTGGGCAGCGAGTGACCGCTAGAGGACCCCAAAGCTTCGACCTTTGATTGTGAGCTTCATTCATGATCAGCAAGAAGAACTCTACCTCACAGACACTCGGCAAGTGCCTCGTGCCGCTCACAGCCTGTGTCGTTCTCGGTATGTATCGTTCTCGGGCTGGGACTTTCTATGCCTCTATCGTTCTCGGCGACTATCGTCCTCGGTGCGGCCCTCGGGCAGTGTTCCTGTTGTGGGATGTCGCTCTCGGGCTTCGAAGAAGAGAACTCGGTATGGGGAAGAAGAAGCAAGCTCGGGCTGGTTGGAAGAAGAAGAGGACTCGGAGGGGTTAGTGACTGATAAGTGGCTTCGTGCTCCACGAGGCGAGTGATCCAGAGTGGGTCTGGAGCCTAGATGGTTTTTATTATGGATGAAGTGAAGGTGGAAGCTTGCAGAAGTGAGAACGGTCTGCCTTCGGTTAGAGATTAAGGCAAGAGCAAACCAGCAGTGCCGACACCTCGACAGCTTCGACCAATGACGGCCCACCAAGCCACTAAATGACCATAGACACGCAAGAAAGGAACAGACGACGTAAATGTGACAATTGCATTGCTGCAGTATGTTGTTACGAAATAATGCTGTTTGCATCTCATGCTATATTGGCTACGCCACAATACTGAAGCTTGCAAACGACCTCACACAATCAGAATCGCGAGTATGGCAGCCTGCAGCATGTTAGAGCTACGCCGGAAGGTTGTGTGCGTTTGTACATACCACTTTCCCCTCAAAGTAATCTTTGCCCAATCGCCCTTCTCGTCCGTCTCCTTCTCAACCTTGGTGCTGAAGCTGATAGCACTCATAATTCCATCGCCAAACTTCTCGTTGAGGACGGCTTTATAGGCCATGCCATAATTCTGAACAATCTCATACAAACGGTACACTAGGGGATCCTTGGGTGGCATCTCGAGGGATCTTCCTCGGTCTGGGAAGCCTGACAGCTGAGATTCGAGCGTCTCTACTGGGATATCGAGGACCTTGGAAAGCTTCTGGATGTCCTCGGACGAAGCCATTGCTTGGCCATAGAAGAGTGCGGCGATGGCTACTTCATCACGACCTACCTCCTTGGCGATCGACTCGAAACTGAGATTCTTCTTTTTCTTGGCTTCGAACAAGGTTGGTGAAGAGGGAGGTAGACGAGGAATGAGGTCCTCCTGCGAAGGGTTAGACTGGTTGAGCATACATTGATCATCCATACCTGGAGAGTTGCAATCGGATGTTGCTGGGCCATGTTTCGAGAGCTTGAATTGAAGGTACGCGCGGTTCCTAAAGCTACAGATGGCTGTAATGACTTTGACAACACAATAGCACGAGATGCTAGACGTGTAGAAAGTGCGACGCGAGGGAAGAAAGACATGGTCGCTAACCAAGGCTATATAGCTGTTTTCCGAATAGTAATTGCTCACAGCGATGTGTTGTAAAGAGTAGAGATAAGGTGAGGAGTAGAGAGCTCATGCAGCTCCAACGAATGATACGTCATTGACCTCCGCATTTCCAGGGGCTAGGGATCCATCCGGCAATCGTATCGCTGGTGTGCGAACCGATCTCGATATCGATTCTTTTGTGATCATCTCCGCGGCGAGTGTAGGCATGCCGGTGTGGTACGGCGTAGATTAGCAAGAGGTCTGCTGTCACAGTTGAAGGCGTAGTTAGTAGCCAGGAAGGGGAAGTGGGGCGGCATGTCACCACTATGAGGGGCAATGCTGTGCTATGTATAAATCCGTTGTAGGCACACTGCAAAAGACAAGCCAGAATCGCACTGGATCACGGTTTCTGCGCTTCTCGTGAAGTGGCCTCATGTGACTGTTTGTCTTGCTTAGAGTCTCGACCTTCAGAGCTGCAGGACCCTGTTGGCACCATGTGGAACCTGTCGCGAGCTGAGACGATGACGCGGGGTAGCTTCACATACGCGCTGAGAGCTCACTATCTTGCAGACACAACAACGACAACACCCGGAGTACCTGCGATTTGAAAGGTGCTGTGCGATTGTCGCCATGGCGTACAATCGTCGCGACGATGATCTGGCCTACGGAGAGTACCATGGTGAAGGAGGCGGCGAAGGTGACCGCGGTATGATAGGCGATATGGGGCGGCGGCTGTTTGGCGGGCGAAAAGAGGTGCGTCTACTGCCTTTGAAACGCCATTCTGCGTGATTGTACTCCCTGCACACTCTGCCTATTTTCAAGTTGGTTAGAGGGGTTCAAACACGTTTTAGCGCTCGGTCTGCCAGATTTCCTTGCTGGTCGCCTCCATTTACGCAATCCTGCTTCCTTGATCGACACCTCAGCCGCTCGAAGCAGATCACGATCTTTGCTAGTTCTTTCACCAACTGACCGACACACACAGGGCTCTCAACAGCAAGGTTCCTCTTCACAACAGGGCAAGATGTCGTTCTTCGACAAGCTCCATGAGCCCTTCCACGGCTTCGTATCCGACCTCAAAGACTCGCTCACCGGCAAAGATGAGAACAAGCCACCGCAACAAGGTAGTGCGCAACAACAAGGCGGACAAGCTCCTCAGCCAGGGCAGGAATACCATAGCCAGCATCGCTTCATGAGCTTTGCGCCTGAACGCCACGGCAACGAGACCAAGTGGTACGTTGATGGATGGTAAGTCAATTTCCAACAACATAATGTTGGATTTGTCTCTCAAGCGGCGCCTGGTGGCTACACATCCTTGAGATGACAGCTTCTACCATTGCTGGACCACTGAGCTACCTCTCGAGAGGTAATCCACATGTGCATGTACTCCAGTCGCACATACATGATGCTCAATGGCTACAGTTCATACATGTACGCTGTTTCCATCGCTATCGAGCGTGCCCGGGAGTCCATCTGGATCCTTGATTGGTGGCTGTCGCCAGAGCTCTACCTGCGCCGTCCTCCCGCCAAGAACCAACAGTACCGACTGGATCGTATGCTCCACGCTGCGGCAGAACGTGGCGTGAAGGTCAACATCATCGTTTATAAGGAGGTTACCCAAGCTTTGACGCGTAAGTTGTTAAATCCGACTTTACCTGATTATCTCCACGCTCTTTTGCCACATACCACAGACAAGGTCACAAAAGCCATTACACGTGTAGGGCTAGATGTGATTTTCAAGTCTTTAGAAGAGTGGGAGAAGACAGATCCGCTAATACAACCACCCATATCAGTATCCTCTGCCCACACGAAACATGAGCTGGAAGGCCTTCACCCCAACATTGGCGTGTTCCGCCACCCGGACCATCTACCAGACGCCGCCGTGCTACAAGGGGCGTTTCTCGACTCGTTCAAAAACATGTCATTCAGCCCCGCCAAGTTGGCTCAAATGCCTTTGGACGGGCTGAAAGCGGTTTATGGTGCCCATGATGGTACTGTAATGTACTGGGCACATCATGAGAAGCTTTGCCTCATCGATGGGCAGGTTGCGTTCATGGGCGGTTTGGACTTGTGCTATGGCCGCTGGGATACCAACCAGCACTCCATCGCCGACGCGCACCCTGGTAACATGGACCGCATCGTCTTTCCTGGACAGGATTTCAACAATGCTCGAATGATGGGTGAGTACCATTTTCTGTCTTTGAATGCTGCTGAGGGTGGCGATTCACGCCTCATCTGGGAGGGCGTCAAGCACTTTCGATGATTGCCCAAAAAATGTCGAGGACGCCCAAGAGATCACTTGTTACGATACATCATCGGCACATTATAGCATGACCTATTCGCTTCAAGTGCTTTTCGTCTTTCAGCGGCAATCGCAGATCGAGAGGACAACGTCGAGGTTGAGAGCCATGACACGCCACAAGTTTCGAAAGACATGAACGCAGTACATTGACTAGCTTGCTAACACTGAGACAGACTTCCAGACCGTTGATCATTGGGAAGAGAACAAACTTGACAGGACACAGAGCTCGAGGATGGGTTGGTCGGACGTAGCCTTGTGCCTAGCAGGCCCGGTCGTGCAAGACCTCCGTACTCACTTCGCGCAACGGTGGAACTTTATTTACGGCGAAGTTGGTTCCCCTGAATAGAGCTGTGAGAGAGCCATTGCTGACTTTATGGGGTTGCAGAAATACAGCAAGAAAGCTTCACGCTACCAAGCCTTGCCAGAGACCAGCAGCGGCGCACAAGTAGGAGGTACATATCCTCCACCGCAGCAGAGGGAATTCGAAGACGACAACGAAGGTCAACGTGGATTCGGAGGCGGCGACGAAAGCGGCGAGCGAGGCTTCGGCCACGGTGGAGGCTTCCGACAAAAGCTGTACAACCGCGTCAACGAAGGTTATCACCAGATGGAAAATCAGTACGGGCATGGCCAACACGAGAATCAATCTCATGCCGAGCATGGAGCTCAACGTGGTGGTGCAGACTGCCAGATTACTCGCAGCTCTGCGAAATGGAGTCACAATATCAGTACTGAAGTAAGTGTCCCGAGAGTGCCTCAATGCATCGAGGATATTCACGAGTCCTCGTCACTGAATATGACTGACATTGGCAGCACTCGATCCAAAATGCATACTGCGAGATCATCAGGAACAGTCAACACTTCATATACATTGAGGTACGTGCTCTTTCTACCAACTACATCTGAGACATTACTGACCGCGTATTCTCCCGGCTACAGAACCAATTCTTCATCACTGCTACCGGCGATCAACAAAGGCCGATCAAGAACCAGATTGGTGCGGCCATGGTCGAACGTATCGTCCGAGCTGCCCGCAATGGTGAGAAGTACAAGATGATCATCATGATTCCATCCGTACCGGCATTTGCAGGCGACCTCAAGGGAGACGATGCCTTGGGGACCAGGGCTATCATGGAGTTCCAATATGATTCGATCAACCGTGGTGGTCATTCGATATATGAGGAAATCGCGGTAAGTATTCACACGTTTGTACGTATGGGTTCGCTAATAGGATCTATAGAACGCCGGTTTCAACCCAATGGACTATATCCGGTTCTACAACCTGCGCAGTTACGACAGAATCAACGCAAGCAGCGTCATGCGTGACGCCGAGCAAGCCAGTGGTGTCTCGTACCAGCAAGCTAGCGAGGGTTTCGATGCAGCTCATGATGCCTCTCGAGGCTACCAAGCATATCGACCACCTCCTACCGCTGAGTACGGCGTCTACGAGATGGACGGTTCTGGGGGTCCTCAACAAGGTCAACAGGGCCAACAGGGCAACCGTAACGATTACGATCGCTATCAACAAGAGGCTCAGAAGATCGGCGGTCGACAAGGTCTAGGCGATGGCAGATGGGATTCCGTCAGCGAGTGTTACATGCTGAATGGTGAAGATATCCGCAACGTCCCTTGGGAGGGAGGCAATGTCAGCGAGATGGATGCCTTTGTGTGAGTAAAGCCAACTACTTCATCGACCATCCCCTTTCGTATTAGACATGTCACTGACTTCGCACGCGAACCTTAGGAGCGAGGAGTTGTACATCCACAGCAAGCTGCTTATCGCCGACGACCAGATTGTCATCTGCGGTTCTGCGAATCTGAACGACCGGTCCCAGCTTGGTGATCACGACTCTGAGATCGCCATCATCATCCAGGATCCCGATTACGTTGACTCGACTATGGATGGACGTCCCTGGCGCGCATCTAGGTTTGCTTCTTCCCTGCGCAGAGAGATCTTCCGCAAGCACCTCGGTCTACTCAAACCGCAAGATATGGAGCGCCCAGACCAGAACTTCGAGCCTGTAGGCGTGCCCAATGCCTACGATTGGGGCTCCGAGATGGACCAACAGGTTGCCGACCCGCTGTCTGACGACTTCCTCAACCTGTGGAACTGGCGCGCGAGGACGAACACGGAGGCCTTTGCCAAGGTGTTCCACCCTGTGCCTGATGATAAGGTCAAGAATTGGAGAGAGTATGATGACTACTACTCGCGCTTTTTCGGCCAAGATGCAAAGGACAAGAACAACGTAAAGCCGAGCTTATACAAGTGGGGTCACGTAGTGGCAGAGAACTTCAGTCAAGGCGAACAGGGCGTTAGGGAGGTGAAGGAAGTGCTCAGCACAATAAAGGGTACTCTTGTGGAGATGCCATTGCTTTTCTTGAAGGAGGAGGATATTGCGAAGGAGGGAGTGGGACTAAATGCGCTGACCGAGGAGCTGTACACATAACCTCAGCGAACATGGTGTAGCACAAGCAAGGAATATTACCTCTCCAACATGATTTTACACCATGCAGGTGTGACATTACTGATCTAGATATCCTTGTGCACATTGCCACACTCGAGATCGTGTGGGAGGTACGAGAAAGTTCGCGATGTGGCGTTGGTAACGACGCGGTTTAGCGCGCCTTGCTCAGCTGTCTCCTTGTTAGATCTCTATACGTAGCATCTTCTCCTGCGCAACCACTCCAGTATAGATGAGTGCGCAAACATGCCTCGCATTTCAGCGCGCAACATTGTCGTGGTGGTCAACATTGTGCTTCTTACGCTGCTATTCGTGCATCTGAAGCATGTGTTGTGGGATAGGCACGCTTACCCTCCCGACCTCGGCCTGTCGCATCTTCCAGACGAGCTATTCGATGACTCGACCAACGTCCCCACGCACGAACAAGACGACAGGAAGCTACGCGTCAATGGAGGGCCCAAGGTGCGACGGACGGCTGTCGTGGTTGCAAGCCAGGCTTCGGAGAACGCAACCTGGATAAACGAGCACTTTCCGCAGTGGGAGCAGAACGTTTACCACGTCGATGACCCCACGGCCGCCCTCACTGTCCCCATGAACAAGGGCAGAGAGAGCATGGTGTATCTGACGTACGTCTGCCTACATGCGCACGAGCCTTCATCTAACGTCAACACTCAGCTACATTATCGACCACTACGATAACTTGCCTGACAACGTCCTCTTCATCCACCCAAACAGATACCAGTGGCACAACGACGACCCCGACTACGATGGCCTGCCCATGCTTCGACGTTTCCAGCTACCATATCTCGAGAAGGAGGGCTATGTCAACATACGCTGTGCTTGGATGCTCGGCTGTCCAAACGAGATCAAGCCTCTAGCAGAAGAAGGCGAGCACAGAGAAGCTGTACATGCTGGCGGAGACTATAAGAAGGCATTCCAGCACCTCTTTCCGGATGAACCGGTTCCACCGAACGTGGGCGTGAGCTGCTGTGCCCAGTTCGCCGCTACCAAGGACAAGATACGTGAGAGGAAGAAGAGCGACTATGTGCGATACAGAAAGTGGATTATGGAAACACAACTGGGCGATAGCATCAGCGGAAGGGTATTAGAGTACTCCTGGCACAGTATGTCATTGCTACAACCCCGCTACCCTCCTTCCTCGGCACACAGATGCGGCTCTGCTAGCACTGCCTGAGGATGTATGTTGACCACAGCACGCTGACCAATTCATCATAGTGATCTTTGGCAAACCGCCAGTCCACTGCCCCACCGCGAAAGAATGTTACTGTAAGACTTTCGGTCTCTGTAACCTCGACTGTCCCCGCGAAGGCGAGTGTAAAGGAAGATATATCCTGCCTCCATATTCTAGCCTCCCCAAAGGCTGGCCGTACGTCGGTTGGGAGAGAGAACCCAGGCAGCGAGCTGGTCCGGAAAAATGAACAACAATCGATTAACACGACGCTGCTCGATAGCTACGCGCGCTCTCATCGAAGCGGGGTCCGTCGCTTGCTGTGGGTTGATTGCTCCCAAGAGTGCACCTCATATCCAACACGCTTACATACACCAAGTCCGGCGACGCACATGGTCTTCGAACACATTCCATGCTCGCAAGTATATCTACGCATCAAGTAGCCTCGGCTGGCTCCTGTTGCAATGTCTGTCATTCGTCAAAGAAACTCTATGCTACAAGGAACCTGCATCATGCATGCATCCGGCGCTCGATTAAGAGCAAATTTTAGTCCTCCCGGATCCCCGCCGAACTACATCGGCGTCTCTTACGACTCTGAGTGGGGGTACCACACGAGCTGGGGTGGAAGGCCCGGAACCTGCACGAGATGGGCAAGGGCAACATAGGATGCCCTGAGTACTTGCACGGCCGTGCATACACCTGCATTATATTGCATGAAAACACAAAGATCACTACCGTTCCAAGCCACTTCGCCCGCAAAGGTACAAGGCTGAGGCAGAAAATCATGCACCACAATCAATGAGCTCGGGGGGCATATCAGATTGAGGCACGGGAGCTCTTCCAGGATTTTGCTTTCTGAATCCATTCGACATCATGTTGTGCAATCGGGGCCATCATCTCAGTCCAAGATACAGCATTCGCGGAGAGGACACAAGGCTGAAGAGTCCAGGTTGTGTGAATGCTCCTGATTGGTCGACTAAACCCACTACATGGTTAGGATTGAGCAGAGCCGCACAACTTTGAGCTAATCACCGAACTCAGCCTGTTTCACTGCAATCAAATGGGTCACCTGAATCATTTGACCGTCTGTGAACCGATGAAAGGCTGTTAGCTCAATGTCGCTGAGTGGTCTGACCAATGGCTGAACAGTGGCAGAGCCTCATGCCCAAATCCTGCGTGGCTGCGCAACGTTGTACACCAGCCGTCCGAGGCCACGTACACGAACTTCGTTAGATACAAGCTCCTGGTCCATTCGGCACGCTTCACCGTTATCAGAATTTACCCTTGCATTAGAAATTTGCTAGATGACCTAGCGCAAGCCTGAGCAGAGCCGCATCCTCTCAGACAGCCTTTTAGGGCCAGAAACACTCTGATTGAGCACTCGTACCAGCCAGCCTTTGCCTTCCTTTGAGCCTTACTAGAAGCTTACATACACACCTAGCAGTAATTTAAAACTGTTCTCACCGCCATCAACACAACTATCTCCCCCTCTTTGACGTCAGCTCTGTCCTGAGCTTACATGAAACCGCCTGCTTACCTCCCTCAAAATTTATGATTCGTTCACTCGACCGATTGCCCTTCGACATCCTTTATTACATTGCTTCAAGCCTCCACCTCGACGACGTTGTGCACCTTGGCCAAACATGCCGCCAACTCAAAGCATTTCTGGACGAAAGAACACTGCAACGAAGTATCGTAGAGGTGCCACATGTTCGGTCCCAAGATCTGGATCTGACTAAAACTCTATGCAGAATCTACCCCACGCCAAGGAGACAAAACTCGCTCGGGCAGGCCATATCAGCTACTCGGAAGCTTTGCAGTCAATCTACGATCGACGATCTGCACTTTCGAACGCCTATCCATTTTCAGCTCGCACCTTTGGGCAAGGAAACTCGTTTCTCTATCGTCAAGATGTACTATGCGTCTTGACAGGCGACGTTGTCTGCGTGTCAGATGTGCGTGCCCCATGGGGTTCAGTACAACTAAATCTCACTGCCGTTATGCGTCCTATACTGCAGTCAGCTTTCTCTATCGGAAGCTCCATCAAGTCGACTCTATTACATTACAGCGATGGAATCCTTGCCGTCTATGTCGAGAATGAGACTCGCCCGAATGTTGGACACATATTCGCCATCTCTACAGCAAAAGAAGAAACAGGTTATAGCAGAGCGATCAACGCTTTTCAGATCAACTCGACCTCAAAGCTTTTCGTGCGACACAATTCTCGTTATTTGTACTACGGTACACATACTGGTATCGGAGATGACGGACACCATAAGTGGGAAATATCTGGGATATCCTTGGACGACAAATTTCCGCTGCCCGAAGCGGAGCGCCCACTATTGTTTGAAGCCTTCCATGGCACAGACATTGGTTCCACTGTTGCCTTTGAGATCTTTGACAACCACTTCTACGCAGTCTCAAACCAGGGAACATTCGAAGTTGAAGAGCTGGATTGGACCTCCTTCTACCACTGCATCCGATTTCCCCTAGAAAATCCCACGACAAAAGCAATGCTTACAGATGAACGGGTCTACCGCCGTCAACATGCTCAAGGACCGATCCACGATTCATGGACCGACTTATCTCTTCAAGTAAGTGAACGTACGAATGAGATTATGATCTTGGAATCAAGGCGGGAATGGGTACAAGCGTCATCACGACAATCGCGCACTTTCTACACCGCGGCATTTCACGTCAATCCGAAACGCTGCTCTAGAGAGTCTTCACCGTCTGAATATATGTCAGAGGAAGTGCTACTACCTGAAGATGATCCATTCGTCGACATACTTGATTCGTCAAATAAACCTAATTGGATGCCCACGCCCGATCAGTATAGTTGGAGCCGACATCCAGAGTTCACCAAAACCGATACAGCGCCCCGGTCCTTCATTCTCGCGAAGACCAAATTTCGAGCCTACAACTACTCATGCACGTCTTTCCTTGACCTAGTAGAGGACGATCGATGCTGCAACGACCCATTGAAACCACCCTGTCTCCGTCTTCGCGTCGGCTCGCGACGTGAAGCAGAACCCCACGCTCTACCATCCGAAAGCAAAGGCAAAGGGCGTGCAGATAGCGTCATCGAACCCGTCTTCGCCGACCACGTTGGCTATCGCAACTCGCCAATCACCATGTGGCCCCCACCCGCTACTCGTTGCGCGTGTTCATCCCGTCTGCACGACATTCTCAACCCGCCTCTGCCGCTGGGCCCTAGCCATGTGCGGTCTGTGACCGGTGTACTCGACGATCGTACACTGGTCTACATGGTGAAGGCTGGGAGGTCGTATGGTGCCAGCGATGAGGGGACGTTGGGCACTGTCGTTGTCATTGACTTCACAAGGCCCGCCAAAACCTTGGAGAGCACTTTGAATGCTTCTGCTGCGCCAGCTCTAGCGAGGTGTGACAGCAGGATGGCCAACGACAACGATGGCACTGTCAATAATGACAGCAAGCCAGCATCAGATGACTTCGAGGCATCTTGCTGGCAGTGGTCAATTGGGCAGAACCGACTTTGCAAGACCGGGCTGTGTCGTTGAGTGCTTTGGCAACATGGCAAACCATGATTCGGAAACGTCTGCGAGCATCACGCATCATCATGGACGAGAGCCTCATGCCCCTTGCGCCAACCACTATTTGCCTTGTTCGTGCCGAGGCACAGGGCGCGTGATCTCCCCTTTTTCATCACGGCTTGATGAACCCCGCCACGACGCACAAGGCTGAAGATCTCGAACGTTGACATGGAGAGCGAAGCTGAGTATCGGCTGAGAGACGTGATGTTGGCCTGCATGTGCATGCATACGTGCAGTATACAGCAAATAATATGCATATGATATGTCATGTTGTCAATTTGTTTGCCCTGGCGCTTGACGCCCTCTTCGCAATTATCGTGGGCTGAGGCTCCACTCTCCACGCACTTGTTTTCTTTTCTTGTTCCTCAGAGGAACGCTATGTATATTGTCTATCAAAGTCATGACTTCGAATACGAAAAAATTACGCTCGCAAGTTTGTCACCTATCATTACGCATTGCCAGCACTTTATTCACTGCATGTGGAAAGTGGGCATCTCCGTTCGCAAGACATGCTGAGATGAGATGAGCATGACAGCAGGGCCTTCCCCGCATAATACATGACCTATACCTCGGTTTCTTCATGCTGATTACTCCCAATCATCTCCCTCAGACCAGCAGATCGGTCAGCTATAGCACGCAACCTGTAACAATATGCTGATGCTGATGAAGCTATGCAAGTGCT
>AJMS01010137.1:0-14067 GCA_000263175.2 Phaeosphaeriaceae sp. UM 1110
TGTCCCGTTGTGGTGAAAGCTGATCTGATTGTGTCGCCTTGTTGCGTTGTGGAAATGCGGTAGGTGAGTTCGTGGTATAGTCGTGATAACTTGTATCTCGGCTTCAACAGCAACAACAAAATGGGGCCTCGCAACGTCCCACACATCACCCGCTAAGCGAGTGGGCCATGCATAAATAGGGTATGGCCACTGGCTAGGCAGCATTCTGCAGAGCGTTCCCGGTTCGAGCGAGTATGTCAGTGAAGTATCGCGTCGCGCCACGACGCGTGCAGAACGAAATACTTTGCTCCTTGCTCTACAGTACTTTGACCACTACTCGCATAATCGCGCTAGCTTTTAAGAAATGCGACATACTTACTCTAAGCTGTGGGCCATGCTTTGGGCGACTCGCCGAGAGGTCTGGGGTTCCTGCCTGCCCATCTCGAAGGCACAGTGATGGAGCTGGACACGCAGCTTGTTCTCTCTTATGCGATGTAATTTCTCTTTGACTGCAGCTGCCAATGCCTCGGATTCGTATTTTTGAGCTCGATATGCGAGCGGCCGTTCTCGTTGGCGCTGTATGTCAGTGTGGAATGCATCACGCCTTGACAGCTGTTCCGAGCTCAGGTCTTCTGAGATGCACTGGCAGTTATAGATCGACATATATAGATATATAATACCAGTTCGGATTTGAGTGGGTCAGAGAGATTCTGGAACCTGCCTCCTGGTCTCATGATTCGATAAGCTGGGCAGCGCGCAATGAACTCAGCAACATGTCAGATATTCGGATTTGTTCCACACGGCATATGCAACTAATGCTTGCACATATATTGCCTGTATGTTTTAAGTTGAAAAATTGCCGAGAGTCCAATCACTTGAATATGAAGGTCCAGGTGCAAGTCCAAATCAAAGTCGCGCGATCAAGTACTTTCGTGTGTGTGACAGGAGCGCGAAAAGAAATCACGTGATTGAAAGCTGTTTCTTCGCAGCATTACGTGCGGGATCACATTGAGTGAGGATACATGATTTGAAGTTAATCCAGCGGTACGCAAGCTCCTCTGCCCATGCGCATGTCCGTGATACGTTGCGGGATTAGTCGTCGGTCGAATCTCCGAATCCCGTAGTTACCCTTGGTCAAAATCTCATTCAGACCACCGCTTCAAGACGGCACCCTTTCCTTCTCAATTTTCTGAATTTTGTCTCAATACATTTTGAAAACGAAGTGGGCTATCCGCAAAAGGCATTATCACATCGCGCCTCCCTTCAAGATGAACGGCGTCGCCACCCTCACTGCCTTGACACCGCGCGAGGCCGTCGCAGATGCTTTGCACCGATGCCTTCTCGGAGTCGACAGCAATAACATCGATCTCTTCGAATCAGCGTGTTTGCAGACTGAAGACATGACGGTCGTAGCTGGTCCGATCAACATTACGGGCTGGACAGCAATTCGTCAATATTTCCAGCGCGTTTTCGCCCTCGTGACAACACACATTACTAGCAACATCCGCATCGATTTGAAAGATAGCGCAGATACAGCTTCAATGACCGCGCATGCTATCGCCTATCACGTTCGACCAGAGGACGCACTCAAGCCCGAAGATACATCATATACCGCTTCGTGCTTGTACCATCTTGACCTCGTGAGAGACGGCAAGGATGGTCTCTGGAAGATCAAGCACTGGGACTTGAAGGTGCTGTGGACCACCGGAGATAGGGCTGTTGTACATGGATAACACATTTCAAGATATGGCGGTCTCTTGTTAGGAAAAGCATCGAACATATTCCGAATCAAAGTGGTCAGAAGCGAGTCATGGGGTCTATTCCCTATATCTAAAAGTACATGTTTGAGTCGACAAACTCACAAGCCAGCTCCAGCACCGGGGAATTGCTGGAACAGAGACTTGTCGTATTTTGCAAGTTGAGGGCACCCAAGAGTGCCGAGAAGCGGATTCAGGGCATCGGTCAACTTTGAGATTGCCTGAAGAGCGTTGCCGAGCAAACCTCTCAGAATATCTGGACCAGCTGTCTCGGCAGCTGCTAGCGCAAAGCACAGGGCATTGTTGCCCTCGAGCAGTGACTTCGCATTGAACACTCCGCCAGTGAGATCGCCAGCGTTGACACCAGTGAAAGAGTTAGGTTCACCAGTGTTTCCACCAACTACAGCCATGTAGGGAAGAGCCTTGAGTGCACCGAGAGCGTCGACTGAGAATTGAACCAGACCGTAGTCATTACCGATGGGACGGCGGTGCCACTTTATTATTGTCAGATCATTACGGATATCACAACGAGTGATGACTTGTGCTTACGTTTTCAGGGATCCTCTCTGCACCAGCCGTCCACTTGAAGCTGCCTTTATCTCCAGTAACACCTTCAAATGACTTGAGTGACTCGAGGTCGAGATAACCATCAGGGTGTTCAGCGCTGAAGTTTGAGAAGAAGTGGTAGGTGAAGAGATAAGTGGCAGTATTGACTGCAAACTGCGTGAAAGGACCAGCAAAGAAGCGACCGTTGGTTGCGACGGAGTCGTTGAAACGCGCACCGCGGAAGGGATGCATGACTGTCAGATCATAGCCTTGAGGACCCAAGGGCATGGCAGCAAGCTGTTCAAATTGCGGAACCGAGAGCGACACGGGATCATTGCTATCTCTTGTTAAAATTTGCTTGAAACAGTTTGACAAACGGTGCTGAGCTCGTAGCAACTTACGTCTTGTACAGATCCGCGCGAAGAGGCGATGCATCGGCCTCGAAGCGGTCGTGTGAATTGCTAAGACCTTGACCCTCACCAAGGAGACCAAGGCCGGAAGTAAGACCGCCTAGAAGCCCACCACTTCCTGGCTTGCCGCCAATAGAGACAGAGGTGATGTCCCCGGCCATGACACCGGAGTAGACTGACAAGAAAGCGGCCAAGTCGAGACCCATTCCGAAGACTGTAAGGCAATTAGATCATGTTATGTCGAAGAGATGAAGCAAGTGATACCTTTGTTGGAAGCAGTCGTCACTGAAATACGGTGTACGAAGTCAGCAATGTCTCACATATACGCTTCCTACAGTGGCATCACCTACGTTCTACAACGGATGCAATACCGTCGCGCGAGATGTAACCATGATTTGCGAGAGTGTTCAGACCAGGGCACGGTCCACGAATGTCGTTATCCCCAGGAGCTTTCTGCACCAAGAGGTCAATAACTAGAATTCATCGTTGGATGCTGTGATAGATAAGGCTTACATATTCGTGGTCCCCAGTGATGCTGATGCTTTGCGCCTCGGGATCAAATCCAGCTCTTCTTTCAAGCTGAACGTTCGCACTCGCCTCCTTAGTGATCTTTTGCGCCAAAGCAGTGATCTCTGCAAGTCGTTCTGCGCTGAGGTCCTTCTTCAGCATACTAGGGAAGGCGAAGGTTGCCAAGGAAAACAGCGTAGCGCTGCAGAATAGGGAGGCCTTCATGATGCGAGAAAAGTAAGTCGCAAAAAGAGATATGTCAAGGAGAGTATGGAGTTGGGATGACAGGTGACAGGAGCGCGTTCTAGAAGGGTCATATTTAGCTTTCCATCATGGCAAATGGGTCTTGCCTGGAGTGTAAGAACCGTCACTCTGCTCCATGGCAAGCCACCCGAGTCGCCTTTGTGGGTTAACGTGGTACCTGCGCCGGGCTCTGATCGTCGCTTTACTTACTCGAGGTTCAGGGACCAGTATACAGATCGCCGTGGTAAAGTGCTGCTATGGACTTGGTGAGCTGCCAATCACATCTTTCATGATTCGTCTAGATTGTATTTGGTGGGCAATAATGATCCCCACTTGACGGCGCATTGATGGTCCGGAAGAAAGCGGCCCTGAAGGTTGAAGCCGTTGTGGCCCTAGCGACTCAGTATCCAAAAGATCGACAATGCCCTCACAACAAATGCTAAAATGTCATTCAATTCTTATCGCCGCAAAGCCCGTTCAAGGTCTGTACATTTCGCCATGCATTCACGATCCGGCTATCTGGCCACGAAGGAGCCGGTATCTCGTCATACGCAGCTCTGCAGCATCTTTAGTCCGCCGACGCTATCAGGAGCCCAACAATATATTCCTATGTTACAGAGGGCCTGTCGACTATGCATCGCGCACAGACGAATTGCATATTAATACTTCGGTATTCATTACATATCGTTTCCTAGTACTTCTGGTAGCTTCAGAGAAAGGCAGAAGCTGATACAGTGCATCATTCGATTCGGCTTCTTCGTAATTCGTGACATGCTACCAGTGCCTCTCGTCCGTCCACTCTGGCAGCGACTCCGGGATGGACTTTGCCACACGCCCAGATTTCTCATCAATTGCGAGATCATCCAGTTCCACATAGCTTCTTGTCCCTCGCAGAACATCTGCCATGGAGTTGTTGCTGCTCAAGCTCTGGTCCATTTGCGTCGTTTTCTTGATCGTTAGCATTCCATTGCCATTTCCAAGGGCACTCGCAGCATTTGCTGGGTTCGTCTTCCTGGTTCGGTCCGATGAACTGTAATATTCTCTCGCTGAGTTCACTGCCCTCTTGAAAAATACTCGCAGTACAGGGATCGATGTCGCGACGATCGTCATGGCAGTCTCTGCTACAGACCAGAGGACAGAACTCACCGCATCATCTGAGTATGTCAGCTGTGTTCTCGAGGAGCATCGGTCATCTTACATGACAGGTCTTGACGCGTAAGCTGCTCAACATAATGTCCTCTCAGAATCGCAGTGGCTCCAGCTCTGCAAACATGTTAGCTTGACGTACAGAAAAAACCTTGGTGTCACTAACAGTATACCGAGCGACATAGCGATGCCAACACCGATCTTCTCAGGCAAGCGCATCTGCAGATTCCAGAGGACTTTCCAGGGTATTAGAGCAAGAGATACATCCATAATGGCCGACCATACTGCGCAAAGTCAGCTCGACAATCACAGATTGCCGTCAACGACTCACCAGCTTGAAACCGCGCGAATTTTACCGAGGGAGTCTTATCGACGCACGTGCCGGGGATGATATCCACGAAGGTTTTGGTTATCGGTTTGCATAGAGTCCAGGGGATAATAGCAATTGGTATTGCGAAAATGGCCAGGTTCACAATCGCAAAGTACACGTAGTATCTCGCCCAGCCGTCGGTCAACTTCAGCAAGGTGACTCCGAAAGATATTTTGCTCAAGGTGATGGCGATGATGGATAGGGTCAGTCCGCTTGCACCATAATATGTGATCCTTTCGAAATGCGCAAAGTCGACTGATAATGGTTAAATTGTGATGTTCAGTGAATGAAGGGGGACGCACTTACTGTCCAGCCTGAAATCATGGTGTACGAAGTCAGCAATGTCTCAGATACACACTTCGTATAGCGACATTCTTACGCGTGTTTTCCCAGGCCCAGGTTGACGCTGAGTTGGTTGATTATTACTTGAACGAGGAGGACAAGCTGCGACAAATAAGCCTATGGCTACATAGAGAGAAATACGAACACATACCCAGCTGATTCCAAGTATCAAGTCGTCAAGCCATAGCTTTGCTTGCGTCTGGCGAATCCAGTAGCGAGTAAAGAGAAATGCAGTCGCAACTCCGAACATAGACCAGGCGGCGCTGCTGAGAAGCGCACTATGAGATTCACTGGGGTTGCTCACCCAATTCTCGCCAAAGGTGGTCATTGTTAGTCTCTTCGAAGTTCGTGGTCTTGCAATCGGTGATAGTGACAGGAACTCAATTTCACCGTGCTTGTAGAAAATCACGAACACCGAAAGATGCTCTGGGAGTGGGCACAAAGTAGTTCTATATTCAGGAACTATGTGGGTATCATGATGCGCAGTGGAGAGGAATCTAGTGTTCGGTCTGCTTCCACGCTTTAGCGTAGGCAGATACAGATGGACAAGATCTTTCTCCTGAGGCTGAACGAACCATCCGTATGGTTAGTTGTAGATCTCGGGCATCATCTTGCTGGATGCTTAGAAGTGGGTACCCACATGATTACCCTCAAGTCGGTCTTGGCTGCGGGGCGGTCCTCGAAACAGCGCTGTGGATCGTTATGTCCTACAATAAAGGCTCGACCCTCGTCAGGGCTCCTACCAGGCTCCTACCATTGTCAAATGGATCAATGGCGAAAGTATACATCCGGTATGAGCCCGTCTCGAGGACAGCAGCTACTCGAAAAGTCGTGGCTTTGATTGGCTCGAGTAACCGGCTCGAAGGGTGAATCACCCGCTTACCCGTCTAGCACCAGTACTAATGCCGGCAACAGCCAATCCGACAGATCGTGTACTTTTATATCCACACCAGTGTGTCCCTGACAATGTTTCGACTCACGCTAGAGATCCTAGATTCTGGAATTGAGTCAACCTGGAATTTGTGGTCGCGCGCCAAGATCGACGCCAAGTTTTCGAAGTCTCGCTCGACATGCCTGCATGGAGATTAAATTTGGGGCAGCCTCAGAAGGAACCCTGGTGGCCCCTTCAAACATGAAGAAAGGCTCAAGGGATGGCAAAATTTTCGAAATGCGGTGATGGGCATGCTCCACATCTTGAGCGCCCCGAGCCCTGCCAATCGAATAGGTGCACAATACTAGAAATGACTGCAACGCGCCTCAAACCTCGGGCAATGATGGCAAAACCAGGTAACCGATTAGATTCTTTGGCATGGCTAGGTAGGGGTTGTTCGCATCGGCAACTTGCAGGTTTACAAGTCAAATCATTTTCAAGTTTCTGCAATGTACTTTAAGCGCCTGGTGGCGCCTAGTGGAAGTAGCGAAGCGATGTTCGACGTTGCGAGCGCGGTTGCTGAATCACTGCTGAATCTGGTATGAGATCCGACTAAACGACGCCCCTCACATGGTAACTTGATCTGGATACTTCTTCGGGGATTGTACGTTCCATTCGACAGTAGGTTTTTTGGCGATTGTGAAGTCTACGGTCCGGCTGTGCTCCACCGGGCAGTGTGTATGACTATCGTATCTTGCGAACCCTACACATTGTGACATGTGATGTCATACCACATAGACGTAAAAAGGCCGAGCTTGTAAATGGGGAAGGATGGGCGGCGTCACGGATAGGAGGCCATTCGGAAGGCATCGATCTGTAATCATCGTAGCCTGGCAGAGAAATTGAGCCTTGCGGACCAGAGAAAACTTGTGAGAGGAGAGATCCACTTCTTAGCATCCAGAGACAGCCTGAATACCAAGCCGCGATGACGAGCTCAGACGTATAAAAGCAAGTCTCCCACGTGCGTTCGAAGTCGACTCGCCGAAGACTTGACTCGACGCATTGAGCCCCTTAAAGTCATGAGACAGACGAGGACCCTTTGAGCGCAAAGAAATGGTCAAAAGCAGCGGGAAGTAACGGATTTGGTGCCTTCATTAATCTTTGATGTCCTTCGCGGACCTCATATAGCTTTTAACGTCTTCCGCGGACATCATGACCAACG
This sequence comes from Phaeosphaeriaceae sp. UM 1110, assembly GCA_000263175.2. Lineage (NCBI taxonomy): Eukaryota > Fungi > Ascomycota > Dothideomycetes > Pleosporales > Phaeosphaeriaceae > Phaeosphaeriaceae sp. UM 1110. The sequence goes on from AJMS01010137.1 coordinate 7,394, forward strand.
GTTTCGAGCCAGCCCCAGCCTCGTCGGCGCACCCCGACACTGCAGAGACTCTCTGTCAGCCACAAACGGTCGTAGCCATACCACCACGATCAAACCATTGCTGTGGCACATACACCTCGAAAGCTTCGATACTTGCAGTGGTGTCTGTTTGAGTTGCGCGGATGCTGCGAACCCTCTCAGAGACCTTTACCGCGCATTCCACATTTCACCACAACGGGTCGTTTCGTCCCCAATACAATAAACTGCCTCCAATAGCCAGGCTATTGAATATGCCGACATAGTGTCCTGCGATCTTGTCCTTGACACCATATGCGCGCACGATGACCGTATCGGCAAGGGTAGCAACCAAGCCAGCCAGCACAGCGACGCCCAAACTCCTTCGGTCTCGCAGTACCAGTCCGAACGTGAACAAAAGAACACCATTCTGAACATTGCGCGCTGCTATAGCTGCGACCAACGCTTTCTTTGTTTGCTGTTCAGCTTCGGGCGACAAGCCGCTTACGTTCGGCTTCGTGGATGTGGACGCATCGCTTGAAGTGGGCTCGTTCGCGATGGGCAGCCCATAGCCTTCTGCGAAGAACGCAGGATTGCGCAAGCCTATAATGCCGAAGGGTAGGAGTTCGAGTGTACCAATTATCAGCGCCAGACACTCGGCTGGTGGTGGAAGATGATGGAATAGGTTGCGCGATGATAAAGACATCGTGGTGGTTGAGCATTCGATGGCGCGTTACGTTCGTTGCTCGTTGGAGAAGAGGTACGATGAGAAGTAATTCAAGCCAGGACTACGAGGGATCCCTCATCTCCAGAATCTGAAAAGACGGTACATATACCTACATGTTGTACGTGATGTAATGCACAGCGGACTTCCTTGTGTTGTTATTGGCGGCGAGGAGTCGGACTTCGGGTGCGGGGAGGAGCTGTCGCACAACTGTCATCCGCCAACGCCGTTCCATCTGACATCTTCATCACATCCACAACCCTGGCTGACGGTCTGACATTATCTTAACAATATTGCTGTCATAGCTTTTCGGAAGTAGTCAGAGACTCATCGCAAGCGGCGGGCTGTTGGATTTAGATTGATAAGCTTGGCATCGTGGCGAAGCTCGCCGGGCAAGACGAAGATGACTCTTCGCGGGTAAACTCCAGAACGGCTTTATGAACGATGAAAATCTCGGGAGATAGCATCATGACGAAGCTTCACATTACTAATCGCCATGGAGAAAAACGTTGTCATTTCGGTCGCAGAGAAATGCAGAGATGGTGAAACAGATCCTGATACGATCGATTTGACAGCACTTACAGTCTACAAGTACGGCATGTCAAAGAACAATATACAGCCTCTGACTTATCGAGTTGCTAGGACAGCTTCAAATACAATAAAATCTCCACTTCTGCGCCTCCCAGCAGAGATCCGGCAGCAAATCTGGTCCCTCTATTGTCGCAACCTCGTCATCAACGTCGATGGGCCAAATCGTGTTAGCCATCCATCACACACTATATGTGTCTGGGACGAGGCACTGCAATATTACACCTGGAAGGATCCTCCCCCGCCTCCCCAGCCTCCACACCACTTGACGTTCAGTACATGCGGCCCCAACACCGACACAATCTGCAAGCGTATTACACCACTAAGCCACGATCGGCCACATCCTTGGGAAACATGTAGACATGCGCTGCGTGTCTTCCATCCGCTCGTATGCAAGCAATTCTGGTACGAGACTCATGGCATGTTCATAGGACGCGCGACGTGGGTATTTTTCAATCACCTGGATCTCGTGTTATTCACCAAGACAAAAAGACATGTACTACAGCATGTTCGCAAGCTTATAATATATAGCCATGATTGGCGGTACCGAAACTCGCTCTGGGTGTGGATCCATTCGTGGCAACAAGCCCTGACGTGGAGCAAGATGCGACATTTCACCCAGCTGCAAGGCGTGGAACTACACGTCAATATACCGTACGAAACAGAGACGTTCAACACGCTGGTTGATCCACGGCATGATCCGTTGAAGAAGAATTGGAAGCTCCAGGCGATTTTGAGATCACTGCAGCAGCATAAACTCCAGGCGAAACTTACGAGTGTGAAGTTATACCCGATGAAATGGAGTCGTTTTCCCAGAAACGTGAATGAAAAAAAGCTGGCAGCGTGGGAGGCCGCATGGCGAGATGCACTGCTTACACATGTTCCACTGGGACAGGGCCCGAGGGTAACGGAGAAGAAGTGGGCGCGGAGGCATTTGAACGACAACAAGATGGAGTGATCGCGACGATGGTTGAGGCGGGGTATCTGTAAGTCAGCAAGTATAATAGGACAAGATGACATCACGGCGAACAGGGCAGGAATGAAAAATTGAATATGATTTTGAATTTACGGTGTGCGAACACCATTGACGGTCTATAGGGTATTAGACAACTACAAATTACCTAATGAAACAATAACGAAAGACAACATTTTATGGTTTACTAATTTGTTCCTTGCGGAAGAACTTGAGGTATCCCACGCAAATTACAAGCTGCGCAATAAGCGCAACCCAGAACAATGGCTTGCCAAGTCCGTGACCCAGACCCAGAGAGAAGTCAGGGAACACGTCGCCGGGGCCCAGCTTGTTTGGTGCTGTGGCGCGCGCAACAATGGTTGCTACACTGCCAACCACCTGCGCGATCATCAAAGTGACCGAAACGTGGAGGCGAGTAAGTGTAAGCAGGAGGATGAGGCCGACACCAGTGTTTTGGATGGCATCGAGGAGGCCGAGCCAGAGCCAGAGGCATCGCGACGCAAGGGCGGATGCAACATCGCCGCCAGCCCAAGGGAGAAAGAGGCCGAAGGAGCTGGTTCCCCAGAGCATCTGTGCCCAGCGGGGTGCGCCGAGACCAATGGCAAAGACGGGCAACCACCATGGGTGGCGCTTGGAGATGAAAGCAAAGAATGTGAGGCACATACCCCAGCCACCGATGAGGAAGCCAAAGGCAAGACCAAGGACAGCGCCGGTCGAGACGTGCTGCGAGCTGAAGAGGAAGAACCAGTTGCGACCGTACGGTGCGGAGAGGAAGTAGTTCTGGAGAAGGACAGCGAGGAAGAACCAGAGAGTGATCTTGCGCTTGACGATCGAGCGGAGGAGCGAAGGGACTTGGTCGGGCATCTGGCGGTAGTACGATGGCAGACCGAGGAAGAGGACAATGCCGACTGCCCAGAGGAAGAGCGCAACAATGAGAGTGACTGGGAAAAGGACGGGGAGCGCAGAAAGACGGAAGTCAGTCCTGCCAGCGGCGGAGTAGGAGCTGATGAAGCTACCCCAGAACCAGAGAGCGAGTGTGTATGCGTGTTGCAGGGCTTGGATCCAGCAGGCTCGCCAGATCCAGATCGTGATTGGCGCACCGCCTTCGTCACCAAAGTTAAAGGCAAAGAAGAGTGATCCGCTGGCGGAGGCTGCTGCGTACAGACCAGTCGCGATATTTTGTACCCAGAATCGGTTGTTGAGGTTTGCGACGAAGGGAGAGGTACCGACGAGGAGGAACGCCATTCCGTAGAAGAAGAAGGGGAAGGTCAGAAGGTAGAGCAGCTTAACCCATCTCGTTGCAACCACGTAGATGATTGAGAAGGCCAAGTAGATACCAGCGATTGCGTACAGCTTCTCTGCCGATTGTCCGATTTCTCCGGTGAGAAGTGTGATCTGGTACGAGTTCGAGGCGATGATTTGGCCGAGTGCCAGGAGCAGCGAGTAGACGGGCCATGTGCCAACCTTGACCTGGCAGTATCTGATCCATTGTTAGTCTCATGAATGAAGGTTGCAAGGGCGAGTGAACTTACTTGCGAAGGCCAGTAGGTGGCACATAGTTCTCTCCAAAGTCGAAGCGAGTCATACCCTTCTCGTTGTCGCTGCTGTCTGAGCTATGGTCATCGTCGCTGTGATCGTTGCTGTCAACCTCATGCACGCTGTGGGCATTGTTCTTCTTCTGGGGAAGGAAGACAGCGGATGAATTAGCGCTGGAGAACAGCGAGCGGGCACCAATTTTGGCATCGTGGCGGCGTTGGAACCAGATCCTGGTCGACTCCACGATGTATTCCTCGGTACACAGCTCTGTGGTTGAGTTCTTAGCGTTCAAATCCTCAAGCATATGCTTGAATTGGTTGTAGAACTCCTCATCGGAATCATTGAAGAAGGGATCTACTTGTTGCAGAGCAAAGTCCTTGCGTTGACCAACAATCTCACCAAGGTTGACGACAGACGAGCGACTAGAACTAGATTGTGCGAAGGGAGGTCGCACAGGCATCAGAAAGTCTCCATTGACTATCGCATCAGGATCGTTCTCGTGGAGGGAGGAGGCACGAGTCGATGGAGGCATGTAGATTGATGATTGAGGCAGTGAGACATCGCGGGAGTGGTTCATCTGAGGCGGCGTTGGCGGCGCACTGTCGTGGATATACATGCTGTGGCGTGGAGTAGTGTGTGCGCTTGGTCGACTAGACGCGATCATGCTCTGCCTTGGGGAGTTCATAACGGAAGCCGGGGTGGTCTTGTGATGCTTCTCGTGCATGTGGACAGATTGGTCTTGGAGCTCAGTCAGGCCCTCAAGCCATTGAGCGACAGGGAAACGCTGCTTAGCAGACCAAGCACGCATGAGAGCTCGGTCGCTGTCCTTTGACTCCAAAGCCGAGACGATGGCCGATTTGAACTGCTTCAGAAGATGAGTCGAGCTCATGGACTCAATCGTGTACCACCAACCGGGCATTTGACCAAGACCACCAACACGGGCACCGACACCAAGCGCGCCCTTGCGACCAAATTCAACCGCGACGAGACCGAAAGGTTCGTCACGGGAAGGAATGAGGGCGAACTCAGCACCAGTATGGATGTAGGGAGGCAGCATGGTGAACTCGGGTTTGCTGAACACTCGCTTGGGATATTGCTCCATGAGCCTAGCGAGCTTGAGGGCAGCGAATTTTCCGTAAAGATCGATGACGGGACCGACGCAGATAAGTTGCGACTTGGGGTAGTCCTCGAGAATGGAGGGGAAGATATCGGCGATCAGATCGACACCCTTCTGCTCACTCCAGCGACCAACAAAGACAAAGAGCTGAGCAGTAGGGTCAACCTCGAGGCCGGCCCATTCTTGAGCCTGAACACGGGGAGCGCCACGTCCTGCCTCATACTCCTTGTCGACAACGACTTCGCTCTTCTTGATGACGGCGTGCTTGTCCCACTTGGCGATGTCACTGGGGTCCGGGTTGGGAAGTTGGCCAATGCTGTCAAGACCCCAAAAGATAGGATAACGAGCGTGAGATCGATCACCGTACTTCTTAGAGACACCAACAGCACCGAAACCAGCTTGGTGGATGCGGAGATAACTGGCACCTGCGTGAAGCAAGTTGAAGACTGAACCGTATTGGACGTATTGCTTGACGACCTTCTGGGGAAGATTGAAAACGCGGGCAACTTCGTCACGCTCGTCAGCTGTGCGCATAGGCCAAAGACCTTGAAACTCGGCGTTGTGAAGCGACAAGCAGCAGGGTATGGTCTTCGGAAGCAAGTAAAGAGGAGCAGCGGCACCGTGGTAGTCGTTGATGTGGTACAAGTCGACGTGGAATCGTTCCATAGCCTGTGCGATACACTGGTTCCATGTCGAGTAGTAAACAGCGCTGTCGATGTCATCCATGCGAGGCGGGTAGGGGTTGGCCTTGGTCGTAGTGCGGAAGATGGGTGCGTCGAGGACAACGAATGTGATGTTATCGACCACGTGATAGTGCACTGTCACCTCATACATGTTGTCCAGAATCTTGACCTGCATGGGCTCTGCGCGTTCCTCTTCGAGGTCAGGATAGTCGAAGCCTTCAGTGGTGGGCACAACCCAAATCAGATCGATGTGAGAAAGTGCTTTGCCCATAAGCTGTGCCATGACACCGAGACCGCCAATCTTGACCTTGATGTTCCAGTCATCGATGTTGTACTCGATTGTGGCGATGAGAACCTTGCGACGTTTGCCCTGGACCATGCCTCCGCCGGTTACCCTAGTTGCAAGCTCGTTGCCGTCAGTTGGCTCGATAGTGTCGGTCGACTTCTTCTTGATGACTTTGTTGAAGAGCCCAATGACGAGAGCGCCGAAAGTGGTACCTCCGACTCCTCGAGCCACGTATTTGACCTTGTAGAAGGAGCCCTGGAAAATCGCTACAGCGATCAATCCGGTGATGATGGGGCTGATCCAGAGAAGAATGTAAAGAGCAAGTTGCACCCACTTGCTTCCTACAGGAACGAGCTTGTACCTCAGAGCGCCGTCGTCGAGTTCGATGCGATAGGCAAGATGCGGCGAAGGGGGCCTCGACGTGATGTTGAGGGAGTTGACCAACAAACTCGACGGGTTGAGGCGATCAAGAACGCCATCGCCATCAATGTCACCATACACGAATGACACGTCAGGTTGCTTATCGGGGTTCATGCCCCAGACGTTGAGTTGTAGGGTTGCTGGCCATTCAGCCATGAAGTGCCAGTTCCATTTGCCATTGGATTCGAAGTTGAAGCGGTTCTTCAGGCCTGCGTCGAAGCCGAATTGATTGAAGGGCCCATTGGCAAAGAGATGAGGGAAACGGCGCTCTTGCTCGAAGTCGAGATCACCGTGTTGAACAAAGCTGCTGCTGCCAAGGAGCTTGCTCCAGTACTGAACCATAACGTGGCTGC
>AJMS01010136.1:0-14037 GCA_000263175.2 Phaeosphaeriaceae sp. UM 1110
ATACCAAGGTCCTGGGAGGTGGCGGGTTGGACATGTCAGGGCTGTGTAGAGGAACTGTTTGTCCATGTAAGTATGTACAAATGGGGTTTAGAAGTATATGAAACGGTACCTTGGCCAAAACGAGTACTGTGCATAAGGTTAGGAAGTGAAGTGGCTTGAATCCGCCAGTCTCGGGCTGTGATTGGGGCGCCATGTTGCAAAGGGTATATGCTGATACAGCGCTTTGACGTGTGCTTCAAGAAGCAGTAACAGAGAAGACGATATCGATTGATATAGCATTTTCTCGATATTTACTACAGCACGGTGATACTGGGGATCCGAACTGAGCTTCGGGAAGGTAGACATGCAACAGCGTTGATGTCCGAGTCAGTAACCGTCCAAGGCAAGGGCAAAGCATGCATCGTCGGAATATCTAGTGCTAGCGAGACTGGAGCTGAGGCAATACTTCATTGAAGCGAGTGGCTGCAGTGGGGTAGATGTGTTTGGACTCCGTATTCACTAGTATGTTCCGAATTGCTGACATGGCTCCATACATCGAGCTTCGACCAATGTCGAGTGCCAGACAGCCTTCAGAAGATCCAATGGTACAGGGCCAGATGGTAAAGAAACACTTACATATTACCTGGCTTTTGAATTATCCGATTCGTTCACTGCATATCAATAGTGTTCTGTTCATCCTCGTGCTTACCTGTAGAGGATAGGTGAATGCAAGGCGAACGCCATGCCCACAACCCACATGCCAAACACGAACATGATAATCACGATCATGCGCCGTTCGCGTCTATCTCTCGTATCGGGGCTCCAGTAGTCGCACGGCAAAGACAGTTGCCTTTTGCTTGATGCCGCATTGTAACGCTTCTTGGTATGGTAGGACCCTTGTTGAACGTCATAGATCGACGACTAGAGCGCCGCGGCGTGCTTGACAGTGCTTGTTTTCTTCCGGGGGGACGGTCTATAATTGCTAGCCAATTACATTTGGATGTTAGGAATTACGAAAACGTCGTTCTGGTGTCAGATCTGCAGTCTCGTGGCCATTTGCAGAGGGATATCGGGACTGCGGGGCCGGATCGCAGGTCAGATGTGGGACAACGCCTGGAAAGTTTGACAACAACATTCGCAGCAAGGAAATTGGTCCTCTTGAAACCATCTGTTTTCGAGTAATTCCTGCCTCATTTGGGGTTGCCTAGCGTATTTTTGGCATGTTTTAATCTTGGCTTGCGCTGTCATTGTTGAGCAACCAGATCGTGGCAAGGTTCAGAATGTCCTAGGCCATGGCGGGCTATCAGAACTTGCCATCGTACTAGATTTCATATGTACGAATGAACTGCTGTTCCAAGCTCTTTGCTCATGTACCCTTCCTCCATACCACAGTTCAATTCACGAGGCCACGACCGCTAGGTTCGGCACCTGCACTGAGCTTTCTCACCAGCTTTTGAAGGGAGCGGAAGGTGACGTTATTTCCGAACTTCAAAGTGGTCAATCTTATGATTGCCAAGACCAATCATGTCGATACGATTTCTTAGGCGTGATATCAGAATTCTCATAATTGATGGTGGACAAGAACCATACTTACGCAATCTTAGAAATGGTTGTGCGCGTTAACTGGCGGGACGAAGAAGAATTCGCATTGAGGTTCACACAATCGAAAGACAAGACGTCCAAATTGGCTTTCCAGGCAGAATGCAGGGCAGCCTTGGAGAATACTGGGGCAGAGAAGACCCTCTACACTTAGTCATCGAGCCCAATGAGGCAGGTGCCAAAGTCCAACCGTTGTGACTCCAAAATACTCACACAATTTTGCAAGCATCAATTTGATCACACATACTTCTGCAGTATTCAAGCCTCTGATTGCAAACGAACAAACACAATGGTGGAAGTCTTCCCCCACCCCGCCACCTCCCCCTCTCTCCAACTGGCCATCCGCAACACCCTCCCCTACAGCATAACCCTAGCATACCGGACCCAGCACTCCAATCGCACAGAACACGCAAATATTCTCGCTACATTTCCCCCTGGTGCCGAGGAGATTCCAAAATGCTGGGCTGCCGCCTATCTCGACCGCTCCATGCGTCCCGAGACCGAATTGTGGATATTCGCGCCTGGAGAAATTCCCAATCACTCTCCATCCAACGAAAATGGGTTTTGTCGGGATTGTAGAAAAGCAGTATTGGCATTGCTGGACTACATGTCTACGTTGTCTACACCGCCAATGCGCGAAGACAACAGCCCAGCATTGGACCTCGCGTATCAGCATGAGAAGGAATATCCGACGCCAGGTCCGGATGGGACGTATCCGCCGTCGCCGGGGACGTATATGCGACACTTGCTTATGCCCAAGGTGATCTTGGTGGGCGCATGTCACGAGGGAATCGTACAGATCATGCGAGACACAGGATTAGTGCGGCGAGATATGCCGGGTTCGGGTTTGGAGTTAAATAAATTCCTATTTAAGCTGTCTGATCTACCGGAAACGAAAGAGTTGCCAAAGGAGTTGCGCTGGGGAGAGATGAGGGAACAAGATATCGAGACGGTCAAGGCGCGCACGAGCATTCCTCGCTCGACGAAGACACTGCTCTCATTGAAGAGCGTTGGCGTCTTTGAAGAGGAGAGTGACAGGCCGGTGGCATGGACATTCTTGGGCCTTGATGGTTCACTCACGACATTGCACACTGAGCCGGACTGTCGCGGAAAGGGGATAGCAAAAGCTGTCGCAGCGAAAATATGTCGGGAACATGCTCCAGGATTGGCTGTGGACAATGAAGGCAACGCATGGTCTCATGCAGATGTTTACATGGGTAATGTTCAAAGCGAGGGTGTCTGCAGGAGTCTCGGTGGTCAGGCGCTTTGGAAGGACTACTGGATACGAATCGATCTTGAAAGGGCGGGGTCACTTGCAAATAGCGCGTAAGGTCGACAGCTACAGATACAATCACCATCATAGACTGTTATGGAGGCGCATAGTCTGGATGGTATCTGAATCGAGTCAGCTTGTGTACATAGAATGTATCTGAATTTGACAAGACAGAAGTGTACAAGGTGCTCATGAAAAAATTAGAGTTGTGTTGCATTTTAATCCTCATAGAGATCAGGGTTAAAAATTTATAATCGTCGCAAGGGTGATGAGAGTGAGAGTGAAAACTTACACAAGTGTAAAGCTGATATGAACGCTCAAAATAAGCATCACATAGTTCTCAAGTGTTCGAGGTTGTGTTCATCTTATCGTATTGTCGTTGTTGATCCTATCTCATGCACAAGCGGTCATAAAAAGGGTCAAGGGAAGACTCTTCTCGAAAAGCTTAGTCGAACAGACCGAAGCCCATGTCGTCGTCCTCAGACTCCTCTGGCTCGGGCTCCTTCTCGGCAGCCGCAGCGGGGGCAGCACCACCGGCGGCAGGAGCACCAGCAGCGGGGGCAGCACCAGCGTACTTGTCGGGGTTGGCGATGCGGTCCTTGAGCTCAGTGATCTCTTCCCACTCGTAGTCGGTCTCGATGGCAACCGAGATGACGTTCTTGTAGGAGTTGACAACCGAGTGCATGACGGAGGGCAGAGTGGGGAAGCCAACAGCCAGAGAGATACTGGCGATGGTGGAGATGGCAGAGCTGAAGGCCTTGAGGAGCTGGGACTCCTCGATGTCCAGGACTGAGGCAGCGAAGGTCTGGCCGTTGTCGTAGATCTGGTAGATACCCATGCCGTAGGTGAAGGGCGAGATGTTCAACAAGTTGAGCAGGGTTGCCTCGGAGGCACCGACCTTGCTGCCACCCTCGATGAGCTTCAAGTCCTGGGTAATTTCAATGGTACCACGGGCAATCTTGGTGGGGACACCGAGAGCCTGGAAGAAAGAGGTCTTTCCGGGCTCCATACCACTACCAGCTGTTAGCGCATGTCGTTGCATATCTGCCAGAGAAAGTCTCACGTGTTTCCGGCGGGGACGTAGACGTCAGCGGGCGCAAGAGCACCAGCACGGGCGGGAGCGGCGACACGGTTGGAGAGAATCTTGTCGCGGGTCTCCTTGAGGTCGGCGTTGGTGAAGACGAAACCGACGTTGCCTGCGAAAGTGTCAACGGCGCACAGCCAGATCAGCGCAATGGAACAACGCACCCTTGACGTAGGGAAGGAGACGCTCGTACTCGGGGGAGTCGGCGATGAGGCCCTTCAGCGCACGGCGGACCATGGTGTTCTTGCCCATGAGCACGACAGCCTCACCACGGAGGGACTGACGGATCTCGTGCATCTGCTGCGACGAGACATTGTCGACGGTGACGATGAAGATGGACTTGTACTCCTTGAGCAGCTGCTCGAGCTTCTCGAAGTAAGCGACCTTGAATTCACGTGTGCCCCCCATTGTGTTCGTGTTGACGCAAAGGGATCTTTAAGGACTTGGATTTGGTGTATGTAGTTGTTGATGGGGAGAAGCTCGGCAAAGAAACAAAATTGAAGTGGTAGCTGTGGCCGCCGACTGCGCTAGTGCTCGTTTAGGCGAGGCGCATCTCGAAAAGTACTGCTGGCTCTGCGCTGCGTACTAACTCTGCAGCTTGCAGCAATATGAATTTTCCTTTCCAGTGTCTCCTTGCTCGCGCAGAGTCTGGTGGACAGTCCAGCGCGTGGACGCTGTTCGGTGCGAGCGGGTCGCGAATCGTGGTTCAGTCAAGTGACGGCAAGACATCTGTGTGGTCGCAGGAGGTCGCCCAAACAGAAGTAAGTTGAACACTGAGAGTCTGATGGCCTGCAGTAAGTTGTGTTGAGCAAGCAAAGCTGACATTGCAGGGTGCTCAAGAAGACGAAGAGCAGGAACCACCCGGAAAACGAATCAAGCTGTCCACGCCGCCAGTAATACCATCAGCAAAACAGTACAACTTTTCAGCTTTGACATTGTCAAGTAATGGCAAACACTTAGTGGGCGTGACCGGCGAAGACAAATGTATTCGGGTCTTCGAGATCACGGCTGCACGTGGACTGCAACAATTGAGCGCACGGTAAGGCCATCATTCTCCGTGTAGGTCCATCCTGCTTATTTGTCGAAAGATGCATGTCAAGAAGGCCGTCCTCTATCACTTTGACGTCTGATGATTGTACTATCCTATGCGCGGACAAATTTGGGGACGTGTATGCCCTGCCTCTGCTACCCAGCCGAGAAGATCTGCACGTGAGAGAAGCAACATCAGAAAATGTCGAGCCAGAAGGAAATGAATTCACGCCATCAGCTACGGTCCTCACGGTTCACTCCGGCAGAAATCGAAAGACCCTTGAGGAGCAACTTAAGCAAAAAGCCAAACAGCCAAAGACCAAGGAAACCATCAGCTTTCGACACGATCTCCTACTTGGACACGTATCAATGCTCACAGATCTCGCTTTCGCAAATGTAGACGGCCGGAACTACATTATCACAGCAGATAGAGATGAACATATCCGCGTCTCGCGGGGCATTCCCCAGGCTCATATCATCGAGGGATTCTGTTTCGGACACGAGGAATTCGTGAGCAAGCTGTGTGTGACACGATCTGGAAAATTAGTATCCGGGGGCGGCGATCCACAGCTATTTGTCTGGGACTGGCAGAACTATCGTCTCATCGAAACCCGTGCACTTCGCGACACTGTGAACAAACACTTGGAGACCCGTCCAGAGGTCGGAGCGCTTCTTAAAAAAGACGATGCTCTTCGAGTCGCAGTTTCTGGCATTTGGGAAGTCCCCAACAGCAACAATGGGGTGAGTACGTCGATCAGACGACATTGTATTACGACTGACACTTGTACCAGGTGGACGACATACTGGTGGCGTGTGAAGGGCTGCCCGCACTGTTTCACTTCAGCTTAGGTACAAGTGCGACCTTGGGCAGTTCACTTCCATTGCACGGCAACGCACTAGATGTCGCATTTTTACCCTCAAGTGAAGGATCGCACACGGTGGTAGTCTCGATAGACAATGTCCACCAGCCAGGTTCCACAACAGAAATGCGACCAGAGACTGTAAGACTTACCATAGACATGTCATCTAGCAAGACTAATGGACATACAGAGTGCGCCGCGACTGCAGTACTTTACCCGTAAAGTAAATGGTCAGTGGAGCAAAGACGCGTCAATCAGTGCAAGTCTGGCATCCTTCATTGAGCAAGGAAGCAAAGTCGACCGTGACGCAAGCGACAATTCCAGCCTCGTGACGAGCGACAACAAAGCTGTGCGGGACATTCTGTACCACGTGGAGAACCTCAGGAAGAGGCCAGGCGCGGATGATTAGACTCGACAATGTACCTTTGTAGTTAATAGCGTGGATGACAAAAAGCGACCCATGCAAATCGTTCCACAGATCTGGAAGTTGCCCTGTGACGTACGAGGCTCTGGACTTGCATCAACTGTAATCAGAAGCAGAGCACATGTACTCGAGCGCCGCCGCAGCCCGGACATAATTCGAGGAACAGGTTGTCGAGACCACGATCCCGAGGCTAATGAGTCGGCGTCAGCGCATCAGGTCGCTGCCGCCGTGTCAGAGGCTGTGGGTGTCTGTGGGTAGGTGAGTCTAGTACAGCTCGATTTCTAAGAGAGAGGCCGGGATGCTCGCGTCGACCGACCGATGCCGATGGCGTCTCTCAAACATTGCCCGATTTTTCTCTTCGATGCCAAACCACCACTTTCTGGGCGCGTGAATACTTTGTGATTGCTGAATAGTAAGTGCATCTTGCTCCGCCGCATCTTACCCGCCTGAAAACTGTGTTGGGCATCGCTAATATTGTTTCTAATCAGGCCCGTGAGCATATTTCGCAAGAACACACCCCTCCAACCTTGACAATCTTCCCAACGCCATCGACCACGCCTTGATCGCGAGACTCGCACACGCCGCCAAAGTGTTTGCCTCAACTTTTAGAAAGGCGTCTCCCCGTTTCCTATCCTTATTCTCTGTGCCAATTGCCGCTGCGGCTTCGCACAACCAGCGCGTTTCGCCTACCGCGGGGCTCTCGACTGCTTCAAGCTTCACAGCAATACCGAAGGTAGATTCGCGGAGGATGCATTCCAAGGTCGTCAGTGAGTAGTTCTTATGCTGCACGCATTGCAACAGTACTAACACATTGCACAGTCATTGGGTAGGTCTCACCGGCGCATTTCGCACTCGCTCTGGCGAATATGAATAGGATCTGACAATTTCCACAGCTCGGGGCCTGCAGGCCACACTGCCGCTATCTATGCGGCGCGAGCAGATTTGAAGCGTAGGTTACCCAAACCACTCTGCCAATCTCCTGCTGACTATGTACAGCCGTCATGTACGAAGGCTTCATGGCTCTCGGTATCGCAGCAGGCGGTCAACTGACCACCACGGACGAGGTCGAGAATTTCCCCGGATTCTTGAAGATTGGAGGTGGAAAGCTCATGGTACGTATCATGCGCACACTCGTCAAGGAGCTGTCTAACTGCAACTAGGAGCACATGCGCGAGCAATCCGAAGCATGCGGCACCGAGATCATTTCCCAGACCGTCGCGAAAGTCGACCTGAAAGCTCGACCCTTCAAGTACTGGTTACATCCTATGGGTGATGACGTCGAAATCGAGGAGGAGGAGCACACCGCAGACGCCATCATCATCGCAACCGGCGCAAAGGCAAGGAGATTGGATCTGCCCGGCGAGGAGAAGTACTGGGGTTTCGGTGTATCCGCATGCGCAGTCTGCGACGGCTCGCTGCCCATGTTCCGCGATCAGCCATTGGTCGTTATCGGAGGAGGTGATTCAGCCGTAGAGGAGGCACTATACCTCACAAAGAAGGCAAAGAAGGTTACCGTTCTAGTGCGAAGGGACAAGCTACGGGCCAGCCGAACGAACGCACGCCGCCTCACTACGCACCCCAAGATTGAGATCATGTACAACACTAGCGCGAGCGAGATCAAGGGCGAGGACAAGAAGAACGGTCTGATGAACCAGTTGGTCGTCAGGAACAATGTTACCAAGGAGGAGCAGACTGTTGAGGCACGAGGACTATTCTACGCTGTGGGACATGACCCCGCGACTGAGATCTTCAAGGGCCAACTCGACATGGACGAGGACGGCTACCTCATCACCAAGCCTGGTGAGGGTCTGACCAGCGTCGAGGGTGTATTCGCTGCCGGTGACGTTCAGGACAAGCGGTATCGACAGGCCATTACCAGCGCAGGTAAGATCTACCGATAGATAGAATCTTGCAGAAGCAAGCTAACAAGCTCACAGGATCTGGCTGCGTTGCTGCCCTGGAGGCCGAGAAGTGGCTCGCCGAGCAAGACGACAGCGTCGGCAACGAGCTCGAGACCGAGAACCAGGCCGAGAAGTCGCAGACCAACGGCGTCGTCCCCGAGTACCGCTCCAACCCGCTCTTGTAGATATGGGATCGCCATGTTTTTGATTTTGGTATCAAGGATCTAGCATCAAGGAAGCATATATAGAGGACTGGAAAAGGATGTGAGTGGCTTTGTTGATTAGAGCATCTGTCTGAGGACATGTGAGCTGGTAATTCATTTGGTATAGATCTGGCTAGTGACGGTGAACGGGAATGTATATGTCACCGATTTGATGACCGAACACCAGATGTATAGCATGCTTTCTGTTGTGGTGTTGATGGTTTGCGGCGCACATATGACAGCAACCAACACACTTTCCGCTCCGCCGTGCTGTCATTACATGATCGAGCATTTTGCTATGCTGTGGCTGATAGTTGCACAAGATTTTTGGGACGGTCTCGTCCCAGAGGGCACTTCTGTTGCATTGTAGGCAAGGTAGATTGCGTCTGGGATAGAGTATCAACGACTGAAGCTTGTCGCCTTGAGGAGACTGAGCGCACTCTCGAAGGCTTTGACAACATTGATATCTAAAGAAAGCATGTCAGTGGTGGACCCATAGATCGAACATGCATGACTTGCAGTGGTTGCGTCTGTTCTCGAGCGTTTCTTCTGAGTTTTGGACGTGGGTAGTGCGAGTCTTGAGGCTGTGACAGCGTTAGTGTATGGATACGAACATAATTTGTACATGGAGTACCGCTGGAATGTCCGATCTGTCTCATGCTCGTGACCTGATTCAGCCCACACGCGAAAGTACTGCGCACGTTATCAGCATCTCACACGTTCACAGAGATCACAAGCTGTACATTCATGAGGCTCTCCCACTCCTGAGCCAGCTCCCCTTCGTGTGCATGACAGGCGTTCATGGCATCGTGGTAACGCTGATGAAGATCATCCCAGTTGAAGTCGACAATCTTTTCGGCAGGATCCGCGTCTAGCTCTTCCTCGTCGCTCTCCTCACTATCTGGAACTGTGTCTTCTCTCTGAACGCGTTGTGCAGATGGTGGGCGCTCCGGCTCTCCAGAGTTGACCCGCATCAGAGGTGCTTTGGAAGCATCGTCATTCTGTGCTGTTGTTGCCGGTGGCTCAGATTTGAAGTGCGGCGACTCCTCCATCTCGGCTGGTTTCTCGAACGAGACCTGCGTTATGGGAGGAGAAGACGCAAAATGCTGTGCGCGTTGAGTGGGCAGTGACGACTCAGATGCGTTATTAGACTGTTGGCTGCTCATTCGTGAAGCTGTGAGACGGTGGTCAGTGCTGTGGGTGAGTGAACAATCAATGAGCAGCGCTGTCTGCACTGTTGTCGATCGCGTGGTAATGTCGCGTCTAACAGAATGTGTAGAGTGTTTCTTTGGACACCAAGTTGCGGACTGAGAATATGTTTACATCACGTGTCGTGATTGTCTGTTTTCGTAAGGTGCAGTCCGCATGACGTTGGAGAAAGGAATGACTCGCGAAACGCGCCTGTTGCCTCAGTCCGGTGATGCACCGCAGACTGACAGCAACGTGTTTGCCTTCCAAGCTTCCGCTCCTCTAGCTTACACCGACGTATCCGCGTAGCCTTCAGCATCCTGTATTCGCCTCCTCTTCCTGTCCATGGGCTCTTAAATAGCAACCGCCATACGGCGAATCACCATCCACCACCCACCATGGTTGTCATGCACTTCCCGTGGCCACTATCCTACGGAACAACAGGCTGCGATATCACCTAAGCAGCTCACAGCATGGAGTGCGATATCTGCGGGAAGACCGCAAACCAGGCACATCCTCTCCACTGCATCACCTGTGCCCGCAGCTACCTCGAACAGCCCCGCATCAACCTCGCAAGGACCCTTATAGACAAGGATGGCGTTGAGAAGCACGTCAAGGCTGTCATTCAGGGCTCTGAAGACAAGACCAGCCAGCATGTCTCGTTGACAGACTCTAAGGGTGGTCTTCTCGTCGACAGGCAGGAGTGCACGCATCATCTGAACTGGGAGCGGACGAAAGCCGAAACGGCCGACCTGTGCGAACGCAGGGTACATATCGCAGAACACTCTCACGATTTACGAGAGCAGATAGAAGCAACGCGAAAACAGCTCGTAGATCAAAAGAGCGCAAATGCACAACGGAAGTCCGACCTCTCCTCTGCGACATATGGCATCGACTCACGGCGCGCCAATGAGTTGGACAAGGTTCAGCAGCATGTGAAGCGGATAGAGTACAAGTCGGACAAGCTGCATAATGATACGATGGAATTGCGTATGCAGCTGTGCAGCACTGCTGCGAAGCTGGCTGGCCTCAAAACCACCAGGTGGCGCAACAAAGATGGGAGCATCAAAGATGTCTTTAACATCGGGCCAGGCTCACGCCTCCCGATATGGGACCTCAGAGAGCTTAACGGTTCGCATTTCCCCACCCCCTCACACACGGATGTTTCTGACTCTTGCTTAGATGCACCACCTGATCATCTGTCTGCCTCACTGGCCGCCGTGGCTCAGCTTCTGGTTCGAGTTGCTGCGTACATGGGCGTCCGCCTCCCAGCCGAGATTACACTGCCGCATAACGATTATCCGCAACCTACCCTTTTTAGTCCAGCTTCGTCGTATCAAGGCAAGCGAGTGCCATTTCCCGGGTCGACACCCTCACATTCGTCTAGCAACAGCCCAGAAGCGTCACGTACCATCGATCCGCGAGTACATCTTCCTAAGCCGCGTACCCTCTTCATCGATCGACCTCTCAGCCATCTCTCCGCAGAAGACCCGCCAGCCTACTCGTCCTTCATCGAGGGCGTAGCATTGCTCGCCTACAACGTGGCTTGGCTCTGCCGCACACAAGGCATGAAGGATAGCTTTAAGCAATGGGATGACATATGTCCCATCGGTCGTAACTTACATCGGCTCTTGATCTCTCAAGAGACGTACTCACGTCAACGTCCAGAGAACCCGCTCGACAAAGGCATGGCCTCTAAATCGTCAAAGATGTCAATGCGAAAGATCGCTGTAAGCTTCGGTCAATTGTCTCATGCTACATCGCATTCGTACATGAATCTTGCCGAAAACGCGCAATACCTCACTGGTTGGAGCATATCGCCAACGAAGATCGTTGATGAACTTAAAGCATTCCTGCTGGCTGAGCAGCAGGCTCAAGAATGGGACGTGCTCAATCAAAAAGAATGGGAAGATATGGAGAACTTGATCGCCGAGGATCCTGTACTTGTTGGTGAGAAGCGCCGCAGCACCGCAAGTACAAGCAACCGCCGCAACTTGTTGAGGTCGACTACAAGCACCAGCAACGCTACCCCTTCACATAAAGGCGATATTTCAGAAGGAGAGCAGGGCGAAAGGAAGAGAAGTTCGAGCGGCTGGACAAAGCTCAAGAGCAGGCCTGAGGATGCGGCAAAGAAGACGATACCCGAATAGGATCATGCATGCATATTGCATCTATGGAAGCATAGAGCGGTGTATCGTGCCGTGCTTGCCGTTACTATTAGACTTGTTTTCATCGCTGATACCCACTGTATGTAATGGAATCTCAATCTATGCACTTGAAACCCAAGCACATCTGCTCATCGTATAGCCTCAAAGAGCATGTCATCCGAAGAACCTTCTGCTTTTAGCTCTGGCAATACTGTAAAGTGATTCGCGGCTATAAGCGGCACTAGACACGAAAAGTTCCGACGTCATGAAATCCGGGCTTGCGGCCGAGATGACAATTCCATGCTTCCACCAACGATTCGGCTTCCATAATCAATTGCTGAGAAATATTGTTACTACTCGGCGTTCTAACGCGTCTGTTAAGCTGATTTAAGGGTTCAGCACAGACTCTTTGCTTCTACTCGTGATATTGCGCCATCGACAGACAAAGGTACAAGTAACCCCAGGCCCCGCAACAGGCCGAGCTAGAAATAAATTATTTTAAACACTTTGAACGTTTCGCCGGAAAGCTCCCTCAGCCCTATAAATATTTAGGAACGTCTCCAGGGTCTGATATCTCTTTCGCCACTTTTCACTTAGGTTGTAGCAGCAACAGAAACTCTTAGACAGACATCATGACTCTTTCTGAGCATCCTATCGATACGCCACAGCGCGCCCCCTCACCAGTTCACGGATTCGGCACCCTTGCTGTGCATGCTGGCAGTCCCCATGACCCAGTGACTGGAGCCGTGATTGAGGCTGTATGTAATGTAATTGGAGATCGCAATGCGCAAATCTAATTGCAAATCAGATTTCCCTTTCCACAACGTTTGCGCAAACCAGCGTTGGCAAGCCAGTTGGTCCATACGACTACTCACGAGCGGCAAACCCCAATCGGTACGAATCTGCGACACAGCTTGCGGAGGTAGAATTCTAACTTTCCTCAGTGACAACTTTGAACGCGCCGTCGCAGCTCTCGAGCACGCCCGCTATGCGCTCGCTTTCAGTTCCGGTTCCGCCACCACCGCAAATATCCTGCAATCGCTCGCAGCAGGATCGCATGTCGTTTCGGTCTCAGATGTGTACGGAGGAACCCACCGCTACTTTACGAAGGTAGCCGCCACACACGATGTCAAGGTCACTTTCAGCCCATCCATCGAGGTTGACATTGCGGACCTGATCCGCCCAAACACCAAGCTCATCTGGATCGAGTCGCCGTCCAACCCCACATTGACCCTTGTGGACATCCGAAAAGTCACAACGATTGCGCATCAGTATGGCATTATGGTCGTTGTAGACAACACATTCATGTCTCCATATGTCCAGGTAAGCTCAAGTCCTAGTGTACGAATCCCGAAAGCCTTTGCTGATTGAGATCTCACTCAGAACCCGCTGGATCACGGAGCCGATATTGTTGTTCACTCAGTCACAAAGTACATCAACGGACACTCAGATGTAGTTATGGGCGCAGCCGCCTTCAACTCCCCCGAGCTCTACGACCGTCTATCTTTCCTCCAAAATGCCATTGGCGCAGTCCCGTCAGCATTCGATTGCTGGCTTGCACACCGTGGTCTCAAGACTCTCCACTTGCGCGCCCGAGAGGCCACGAAGAACGCAACTGGTGTTGCTCAAGCGCTGGAGGCGTCACCTCACGTCATCTCCGTCAATTACCCTGGTCTCGCATCACATGCCCAGCGTCACATTGCTATCAAGCAACATCGGGATGGAATGGGTGGCGGCATGCTATCCTTCCGTATCCGCGGAAATCATGAGGCTGCGGAGCGCTTCTGCCAGGCCACAAAGATCTTCACACTTGCCGAGTCGCTGGGTGGCGTCGAATCGCTCTGCGAAGTCCCAAGCGCGATGACTCACATGGGCATTCCAAAGGAGCAGCGCGAGGCCGCCGGTGTCTTCGACGATCTCGTTCGCATCAGCTGTGGTGTGGAGGATGAGGCTGATCTCGTAGCTGACGTGCTTCAAGCACTCGAGAAGTCTGTTGGCAGCTCCAAGGTTTCCAACGGCTCGGCGTAAACAGGTTCGAGGAGTTCTTCAAGACTTTTCGTGCAGGACTTCTAGGGGGTCACATGACGATGCATTTTCCAGGCGTTTTGTTTTCGGGTTAAATACTATAGATCTGTGCATACCCTTACAGATTCGACCTCTCGCAAAAGCGAGCAATGAGATACCCAATTCATTTTTTCCCACGCGAATCACGCCTTCACTGCATATCAGCGAATTGGAGTGAAACTGACAAGGGTGCCTGATAGACTTCAAGTCCTTTCCCTCCCCACATTAACAACCTTTCAACCAGCTCTAGCATGACAGCCATACGCGCAACATTCCGTCTCGTCCC
>AJMS01010135.1:0-14036 GCA_000263175.2 Phaeosphaeriaceae sp. UM 1110
TGCATGGCAGCTGCTGCATCAGTATCACCACTGCAGGCAAAGTCGCAATTTGGTATCACGAAGGAGGACTTGTTCTTGAGGCTGCAGAAAGCCACGGAAAGAGCTCTGCTCCGCGCCAATTGGGCCAAGACGTCTAACATAAGGACGCTGCAAGCATTGACGATATATCTGGTAAAAATGTCAGTGTGACTTAGAGTATAGCGGTACTAACATTCCCAGATACCGTTATGCAGAGCACAAATCTCACGTGCAACGTCTGTCGTAGTAGGAGCCCTTGTTCGCCTCGCTCAATGCATTGGCATCCACCGATTGAGCTACAGCTCCGCCAACAGCCTGACACCACTCCAGCGTCACGTGCGCTCTCTTCTCTGGTACCAAATCTGCTTCCTCGACTTCAAAACCGCCGAAGCCCAAGGTCCCCACCCCTCCATCCGCGCTGACGACTTCGACATTGCACTCCCCCTCAACGTCAACGACGACGTGTTCGAGTTCGGCAGTCCATTATGGGAACAGAACCCGACGTCCTCGAACAGCTGGACAGACGTGACCTTGTCGCTCATCCGGTACGAATGCAACGAGATCCACCGCCTCATCTTCAGAGGCCGCATAGAAATGGACCGCAAGCACATCACGCTGCACGACCTTCGAGCCCGCGTCGAAGCTCGAAAACGTCAGATCCAAGCAAAGTACCTGCAATATCTCGATGCATCAGTTCCAATCCAGCGCTACGCAGGTCTTGTAGCTACGCTCCTCATGTCGCGCTGCGACTCGATGCTTCTCTACCGGCACCTGCCCCAAACCTCGCTCCAACCACGTTCCGACTCCGAGAACCGTCTACGCGACGTCCTCCTCAGCGCCGCACTGACTACGCTCGAGATCGGCGCCACGCTCGACACGTTACCCTCCCTAGCTGCATGGGCATGGTACTCGACAACCTACCAGCAATACCACGCCGTCCTCCTGCTGCTGACCGAACTGTACCGAACGCCCGACCTCCCGCGCAAAGAACGCATGGCGACGATAATCGACCACATCTTCGGACACTGCTACGGCGTCGGGGTGCGGGAGCGATGCAGCGACTTACTCTGGACCGTAAAAGAGAACCTCGAAGCATTCTACGTCATGAAAGGGTTCAATAAGAAACGTATACCCCAGCAGCATCCTACGCTGCAGCCACTCCCATCTTTCTCGTCGGTGCCGACGGTTACGAGTCCTGGCTTTGGGAATAGTCAACAGCAGCAGCAGATTCAGCAGCAGCAGCAGCAGCATGCGCAGATGCATCCGCAGTTACAGCGCACGCCGACGGGGCTGGAGAGTTTGAATGTAAATGTTGATTTTGATAGTTTGTTGGGTAGCTTGAATGGCGGTGGTGGGGGAGGGGAGGACTTTGATATCTTTGGGAACATGGGTGGCCAGCAGCATGATGCGGGGGCGATTTTCGTTCCTGTGGATAATGGTGCAGGCGGTGGCGCGGATTTCGGGAGCCAGACGACGAGTCCGAATGGCGGGTTGCAGCAGTGGGTGAGTTTGACCATTGAGCTTTGAGGTTGTTTGCAGAGTGTGTTCGCTAACAGTTGAGACAGGAGAGTTGGAGTTTTCCTTCGCAACCTAAATTCGAAAACTAGAACGGCGGTCAACAATGTTGTATAATCTCCAGTAATATATCCAGAAGAAAACAAAAGTGTTACGAATGTCATGTCTTCGTAGAACCAGTTGATGAAGTTGATTGCAACAATTCAATTTCTCAGCTACTGGTAATTTTGTTCGCTGAGAACCTCTACCAGCACGGCCAGACCCGTCTTTCCTGAACGCCGCGCACATATTTCCACACTTTCCACACATTGATATACACCCAAAACGCCGTTCATGCTTGGACCGCACAGCAGTCGTGATCCCATGAACGTGTCTACAAAGTGAAAACTCTCCTTGGCACGACAGTATTGCCTACAGCACACATCAAGTTAGCCCAAAGAAGCACAGCAGATAGAAACAAGGTATCAATATCGTGCTAGCTCCGAGGCACTCAACGCACTTCGCTTCATTGGCGGTGGGGGTGGCGGAGGCTTCTTGGCCCGCGATGGTGGAGGTGGTGGAGGCGCCTTCTTTCCGTTCATTCCGATTTCTGCCGCGCTGAAGCTCGCTGCTCGCGACATGACGCTGCCACTGCCCTGCGATGACCGGTCCGGGCTCGGAGGTGATCGATCGCGTCTATGGCCATTCGAATGTCCGTAGTCGTCGTCGTACTCATCTGCAAAGGTATTTGCTTGACGGACTGGCCGCAAATTGCCACGGCTTGCAGATATGACGGAGGAGTCGGTAGGCACGCGGGTCAGGCGCCGAGCAGGCGAATCGTCCCGGGCGCCATTGGTGGTGCTGTCGTATGTGGAAGAGCGGCTGTATGACGGGCGCAGTGGGTAGCCGCCGGGCGAGGAGGCCTCGGGCGGAGAGCGGTTGCGAGATGAGAGCTTGGGAATCGTGATGCGTGGGGGCTCGGGCTCGGGCTCCTCTTCGACGGGATTGAAGCGTTCTGCATAGCCATGGGCTGTGTTTGAGCGCGAGCGGGCAGGGCGACTTGCTGTCGTTGGTGATCTGTAAGACTTGTCAGCGTTATTGCCATGTCTCGTGCTGACGCGTGACCTCACCTAACCGGCCATTCGCGCTTGACGTTGAGCAAGAGTTCGCGACAGCGATCGTGGTAGCTCAATTCGGCCTCCAAGAACGAGTTGAGATCCTGGACGAGCTCGACCTCAGCTTCCTTGATGTCCTGCATCCTCCGGAACACGTCTTCGCTCGTCTCTTCGTATTTGGCCTTTTGCGCGCGCAGCTCCTCCTCCATGCGGAAGTCCTCCTTCTTTGTCTTCTGCATCTTGGCGAGGGAGGTGTCGTAGGCGAGACGGCGGGTTTCGAGCTTCTTGCGGGCGGCCTATAAAGGTGTGAGATTACAATTGAAAGCAGTGGGCGCTGCTATCAAGACATACCTGGTACTCCTTCATCTGCACCAGGGAGCGCTCAAGGCCCTCGAGCCATGATGTTGTCGCGTTTGCAACATATGTCTCTTGCAAGCGTGCCAATCGCTCGTTTGCGCGGCCGAGAGCTGTAGAGTGTAAGTCGTGTGTACGAGCTACAGGGTACAGGAAACGTACAAGAAAGGCAATTGCCGAATTCCGAGTCTGGCTCAAAGTCCTCGCCGTGAGTAACCATGGTGGAGCCAAGATGGCCACCTGGGAGCTGCTTCTCGCGGTCGTCTCCCTCTGCGCGCTTGGAGAGTGATTTGACATATGTGGCCATAGATTTGTGCATCTTATCCAAGCCTGCTGAATTTAGCAATTGCATACGACTTTCCTCAAAAGAAGCATACCTTCGTGCCTCAGATTCATCTCCATCTCCAGGGCCTTGAAGTCCTCGGACAGGCCGGTGCGGGCTTCTGCGCCCAGTCGTTCGTTGGTCCATTGCTTCAGGCGGTCGAATTTCTTGTTGATGTTCATGGTTGCGATTGAGGGGAGAAGAGAGTGAAAACCAGCGCAGGCGGGGTGCAGATGATAACGAAGGCGGGTGGGATTTTATCGATACGAATCAGACATGCACGCAGGGTGGCTCGAAGGGGCAGGAGCAGCGGGGATGATGATGATGGAGGCTAAGCACGAGCACAGGGCTGGGATGCTGGCAGCGAGTGACGTGATGCTGTGACGTTGAAAATGCCCAACACAGCGCAAGGAAAAGGATGCTATGCACACGGAATGGGAGAAGGATCAATCAACAGCAGCGAAGAAAGGCAGGATGCTGCTTTCAATAAAGGTCGAGCGCAGAGGCAACGCGTCCACTGCAGCAGCACGACCCTGAATCCCTTTCCCTGCACCACTAAAGCCGGCCCTCCTCTTCAACGGGTTGATCAACGGTCTTTTGACACGAGACGGCGTCGACGGCTCGCACTCCAGACCCTCTCTCAACCGCCCACCAATAGCCTGGTTTCACCCGCCATCAATTCGCCATACACCATCCTCCTGCCGCTCCACCTCTCCACTCGCTATCTTTGGCAACGCCCATCATGTTGCGCGTCAAGTCGCGTCGTGCTGAGGCCATTCAGCGTCATCTGTCGCAGTGCCTTACAAAGTACCCCCTGCCCCTGTGCTCGCCCTGTTTCACTCAGACGCTCCCTTCCCACCTGCGAAGCTCTTCGCTGGCGCGACCCTAGCCGCGACCTTGCGCCGATCGACTGCCCTGGTGGGACGCTGGCCTACGATGCAGGGCCAAGCGCGCATGCAATGCCCCCTAGATCTGGCCAGACCTTTCATTCGGCAGAATTCAAGAGGCGCCCGCCTCCGTTCACCATGTGTTGGAGGCCAAGCATTTTATATGCACTCACGGCCTTGGTCCCGACAGACTTCTGGAAGCCTGCAAAGCCATGCGAAGGTGCTGTGCCTCTTGTGCCAGCACCATCACCGCGACTGAAAAATTGTCTCAAATACGATTCACTTTGTACCGCTGAATCATCGATGCACAAGAAACCACAGGTTCTCACTCACATTGAAAAGTTGTAGGCGTTCTTGGACTTCGGCCTGTCATTTTGGCATACTTGGGCCAAGTGCAACGGAGTTGTTGCTCGCCACTCGCCCATAGAACATGATCCGGCGACTTCTTGCAGTATTCAGGTCTCTTCAGCATGGTGTGAAGAAGTCGGTCCATGTTCCTCATCGTATGTGCCAGGTAGATGCTCGTGCGTGGGAAAACGTCACGTGACCTTACAACCGTCAAGTCAGCGGACAGCCTGGGGAGATGATCGTGCGTCTCCTCTCGAACCCCAGCCACGCCGCATCACGACAATGAGGGCTCTTTTCTACCCAAGAAGTCGACCAACTGTCTGAAACGCGATACAACCCAACGTACAGGACACAATGTCCAGATCACAATTTTCACACCTAAATTCGGCTCTCTAACTGCACTTGGCCGTCGATTTGTCCAGGAGTTTCGCGTCTTTTGTATGCAACGCACGATGACTTGATCGCGATGGACGATGTTATGCGAGAGCGCCTGTCTCAACTCGCGCAGGTTTGACTGCTGTTAGCCCCACGTGAATCCTGACCGCGCACACCAATGCATCCACAGGGCCGACGCATGTGCTGAGGGCTCCCGAGCAGCGTAAGTATCGCACATATCTGCACTCTCTCGAAATGCCATCTTGCGCTCATGGAAATTGTCCCGCGCCTCTTTCTGTTTCGATGTTGTTCAGTTTCCACGCGTTGCGGCCATAAGAGGAGGATTGGCGAGTGAGCGACCCTGACCCGGCAGTACAACACCACCCACGGTAGCGGTGTCGGCGTGAGCGAAACTTGAGGTAGCCAGTCGTCACTGAGCGTCCGCATTCCCCCACCCTGCTGCGGTGTTACAGGGTTTCTGCGCATGTTCACCAACAATATATCCTCACGTACTCCTGTACTGGACCACGAACGAGCGATGCTGCAAAAGAGATTGGGACATAACGCATCATCTGGAGCGTTTGCATCGTCAGCACGTCGTGCGCGACAGCTCAAGGGATTGGAACTGCTGGCCTGGTGCTCCGCAGGCCGACGATCGCGCGAGGCCCGAACCCAATAGGCCCCCTCCGTGGGCTGCGCACAACACTTGGGCGAAGTACTCCAGTTCAACACTACGGGCCTCGCGAATGCTACTGTCGAGCATTTTAACTATGGAAGATGGAGATGACTGGGTGCTCTTAGGGCTTAGGTAGCCTGTATCTTGCAAATTCGTTTCCAGTCCGATATTGCGGCACTACAAGTATTGTCATTAAGAACTCCGAATATCAATAGAAAATGGATTGTCAAATTGACAAAGATTGGGAACACCTCCACGCGCAAGTCTTCAACAGTCTTGCCTCTGTGTGCTGCCCCTGTGATGGAAGGCAATTGCCCTCAATTTAAATTGATGTTTGCAATAGTATTATCTCTACCAACAGGGGTCTAATCAGTCAGTAAATCGCCGTGCTAGCGAGGGAAAGATTACCTCATACGTGCCTAGCCGTGCTCGTTACTACCCTCCACCGCGACGACCACCGCGACACAATCAACTGCCTCAACAGCAACCATGGTCGACTCTGACTCCTCCCTCTCGTCGCCGCCGTCGACTGACGACGAGATGCCCGTCGATAACACCTCGGCGAACGATTCCAAAGCCACGCCGCAGAAGAAGAAGCAGGGCAATATCCTGTCGTTCTTCAAACAAAAAGATCGGTCGCCAACGCCGCCGCGCAAGAAGCGCGAGCCCTCGCCCGAGCATGTATATGTTCCAGAAGATAATCCAGACATTGCTGTACGTACTGGACGCGTCAGGCGCGTCTCGTCGCGACGTGATGCCCATCTGTTCACGCTTCATCTTTACGTCGATAGGTTGCTAACATTTTGGCATCTTAGTTCATTGTCATGTTCCGCTCCCGATTCAGCGAGGCCTTCCCCCGTGGCGCGCCGCATGTTGGGCCCCAGGACATTGAGCAGGGTGTTGCAGAGGGCACGCCGTCGGCAGATGTCGAAGGCCTGCTGTGTGCGCTGCTTGGACTCGTCCTCAATCGCAAGAAGCCCGTCGAGTCAGTACCCCACGATTCTCCTCCAAAACCATTTGTGAACTGGTCGCATATATGTTATGGAGCTGCAAGTTGAACACGGCTGACATTGCTTTTGTTCTACAGGAAGGGTCACTATGGCCGCGCCCTCGAAGAAAGCATCCAAACCCAAAAGTCGCAGTGGCCACGAGCATGGGGCGGCAGTAACCCGCTTAGTGGTGGCCGTGGCTTCCATACTATGAACGCACTGGAGCGCGTAAGTACATAGGCGTTGTGCTGTTACCAATGCTGACTGCGACACAGATCACCCTCCTGTACACCCTGTCCCTGTGGAGCCTCAACCAGAACGAGCAGGTCAAGGCTATGGTCAACAACGCATACAAGTCAAGAACGACCAAAGACAAGCTCGACACCAACATTCCCCTCTCCGTGCAACCATGGGGCCTCGACGGTGAGAGGCGGCGGTACTGGTTGGTCGAGGGGCAGAACGACACCCACTTCCGCATCTACCGCGAGACGGACCCACACAAGACGAAGAAGGTCAAGTGGTTCAGTGTCGCCGGGGACATTGAGGAGCTGCGCGCACTCGCCACCAAGCTCGAAGAAGAGGATGGCCGCAGCAACGCAAAGATGCTCGGCGAGCGGATGATCAACGCTATCCCTCGCTTCGAAGCATCCGAAGTCGTACGTTTCCTGAAGAGCGTGTTATATGCAATGGCTAACCATGATGCAGAAACGCAAGCGCCGCGAATATCGCGTCCAGCGCAATGCTGCCTTCACCCGTCCCGACCCTGGCTTTTCTATGTACGAGGGCCGTACCCGCGGCAAGCGCCTCCGATACACCTTCTCAGATGAGGAGGACTTCGATTCCGATAATCTTGGTGCCCGTCGTTCTACACGCACCTCAGGGAGGGATACGCCTGCCGCGCCTTCAGGTCCCACGGTCACCGCCAGTGGTCGACAAGTGCGGTCCCGCGCAACGGGTCTCTATGGCGAGACGCTACTCAGCGGCCAGGTCTCAGATCGCGCCTCGCCAGCGACTGGAGACTACGTGCGCTCAGATGCTTCTGAAGAACCTCAGCAGTCTCGTGGTAGAGCAACTCGTGCTGCAAACCGAGGTATTGCAAACGGACGGCCATCCAACCGCACGCTCGACTCGGAAGACGAGGACGATGCGACCTCGTGGGACGGCGGTGATGAGGATGAGGACGAGCCTGAGCAGATGGAGCTTGACGACGATGATGAGCAGGATGCCGAGTCGTCTGATGAGGATGACGAGCCGGCTACGCTTATGGTCACTCTACGCTATGGAAAGGGTCAAGGAACTCAGCACAACGACTCCGTCAAAAACGAACCCGCTGCTGCTCCCCAACAAGACGCAACCATGAATGGCGTGCATCATGAGGGAGTGCTTGCGAAGCCTGAGATTGCACCGGAGCAAAAGCAACACATTCCCGCTCCCGTCGAACCACCTCTGCAACCAGCACCACAACTACCCCAGCCTACCGCTGCTCTACCCCAAGCTCACCAGGCTCCTTTATCAGCTATACTCAACGGCCACCCCATGTCTGCTCCGCAAGCTGCACCTCCGGCACCCATCCTCTCCGCCGCTCAACCTCCACAACCTGCCAGTAATCCTGCCATGTTACCCAAGCTGGAGGGGATGTTCTCTGCGCCGCCACCCCAGCAGTCTCAGCAGCAAGTCCAGTTTTCCGACGGCCAGCCAGTTCAGCGTCCACAGCAGCCTCAGCAGCCATACGTACAACAACCTCCACCACCTACCTCGAGCTGGCAGTAGGCCTGTCACATGTCGACGGGTCGGTCATCTAGACTTTGACGGAGTTTTCTCAGCCGCATCGGCGCATTTTTCTTCATGGAAGCACCTTCGCTGCCTTCCTTGTTATTGATCGTACTACTAGATTCAAAAATGGATACCCATGGCGTTGATGGGATGGGTTTGACTTAGGATACGGAGGGCATGCTGCTTTGTAGGTGGCATAATCTGTCTGTCTCGAAAGCATTGTATGGTCGTGGACGAAAGCATAGCGTGTATGTCTTCATCTTGTCTTGATGGGATGGACAACATGAGCAGGACGTAGTGTATGCTTCACGTAGTGGAATAATTGATCGAGTGATCAAACTTGATAATGTATTTCCATGTGAGAGTCTTTGTGGAGATATGCTTGCGTCTATCTTACAGATTGCACTTTTACAGCGTCTCTTCGCCATGGTATATAATACAAACCCCTTTGCATCATCCTCCTCTCCTGCTCATTGAAACGCCCCAGGCGCCAACGGAATCCCACTCACTCTACTTTGCATCCTCGGCCGCCTGCTCCCTGCCCGACTATCCTCACCGCCCCTGTACCGCATACCCTCTGCCGTCTCGTCGCGACTACTCTGTGCTCTACCAGCCGTTGGTCTCTTCCGCTCACCAGCCCTAATCTCCGCTTCCCGTAACTTTGCTCCTTCACTCTCGAGGCTTGGTGGCGTCACCACCGGCTGCGGCTTCGGCCGATGAGGCGGTACGGGAAGACTGTAATCTCCTCTCCCTTGTCCTTGTGCTGAGCTTGCATCATCGGGTAATATGACCTCTTCGTCCAAATCGTCAAGAAGTATGTGGCCCTCGTCATCTAACTCCTCTTCCCCCTCGCCCTCGGCAGCTACGTCCTCGGTCGCTCCGCCCCGAGTGTTGTGTTTCCTGGGCCAGAGCGATGGTAACACAATTTGTTGGAACCGCGGCTCAACAGCGCGATCGTCAAACCAGGCATGGACTCGCGATTCGATCAGTTGTGCGATCTTGGGCACGTCTTGCAGCCGAGAGCGGGAGCCGACGAGCGAGCGCACGGAGAGGTCGAGGCGGTAGTCGTCGAGGAAGGTGAATGCTAACGTCGTGGGTCGATGTGGGGGGAGGCCGGAGGATGTAGACGGGCGGTCGGGATCGGATGCTGTTGCAGAGGATGTTCGCGGGTGGTGTTTGTCTGTGGTGGGACTGGGGGCTGAGGTTGATGGTGGGGAGGATGAGGGGATGAATGATAGTGCTAGTGTGCCGGAGAATCGAACAATGGTTACGGCGAGGGCGACTGGGAGCACGGCGCTCAGTGGCTTCGGCCAGTTGAGGTTGAGTGTTGTTTCGATGCCGATGGTGATTACGTCTGAGAGGTCGACGTCCATGCGTGCTTGCAAGCGTCCTTCCTCTGTCCCTGTGGTTCCGGGGCCGTACCAGAATCCGTCCTCGGCGGGCATGACGCGGCAGTTGCTGAAGATGGGGAACTCGTCACCCAGAGCGATCTCGGTGACCTTGATCTCCCCTATCCAGTCAGGCTTGCTGCCAGAGTTGAGCACTTCGGTGAGGGAGCCCAGTATAGCATCATCTTGTCGTGCATCGGCTCGTAGTTGCGCGAGGGTTTGCGCTATGAGCACGTTGAACCAGTCGAGGCTCTCGGGCTGGTGGCCTTTGACATTGTAGTATGTCTTTGCGAGGATCGTAGCTATGCTTGGGCCGCCTCTACTTTCTTCTCCTTTACGGATGATGCTTCTAGAATCTTTGTGCCGTAAGGAGAGGGATATCGAGTTGGAGCGGGTGCGCAATTGCTTGAGAGACTGCTGGTGGGCGAGCGTTCGTGCGCGTCGTAGCGAATTGAGGTGGAGAGAGCGGTCATCGGCGGAAGGCGGCTCGCCGAATATGAAGAATTTGATGAAGAAGAAGATTAGGAGTGCTATGGAGAGCTGGCCCAGGAGAAAGCCTTGTGTGAAGGAGAGGCTGTGAGGCGTTAGTGGGGTTTGTGGCGGGATGAGAGCACATGTACGAGGATCCTTGGGGTGCCGGTACCGGTGTAGGAGTCGCGACGGTCTTCGCCATGTTTGGACTTGGTACTCGTGCTATCGTCTGATCATTGTTGTTGTTGTGGTGCTGTTGCTGGCTGTCCTGGATCCATTGTAATGGTCAAGTACGTCAAAGCTCACAATGTTGCAGGCGAGCACGTCGTAACTTCGCGCGCTACAAAGTTATCGATAACGCACCACTTGCACTTGCCATCTCACAGGACACTTCCGCTTCACGCACATGCACGGTTAGCAACTTCAACGACTTACTCTGGCTGGCGCTCCACTCGATATGCCAGTCTTGAAGAACGCTGTCCGGCTCAAGAGGCCCGCGAATACAGCAGCTGCCGTCAAAGCAGCACGCGTCATCCGCTCTATCAAGAGCAGGTACCGGACACAGGCATTCTTGTTCCTGGCCTACCATTTCTTCCTCACGTCTTTTGTGCATCTCGACATCTTCATCATGTTCTTCATCCTTGTCAGCAACTTTATGAATCGAGAGCAAGCCTTTCCTAGCCAGCTGGTCATCGACGGGGTGCGCATCTTGATCAACGAAAGGAGGTTCATTATGCCTTGAATTGAGCCGTCCCCCGCCTTTGATACCAAGCCTTGGGGCCACCGGACACATCAACGCGTCTGAAGAATACGTTCGCAAGCTATCACCATACCACTAACCAGAGCCATCTCTTTGAGGCTCACGGAGTTTACGGCAGTTAACTACCGCACCTTGAGGACCTCCGATTGGTCCGCGGAGCTTCCGCGTTCCCCACCATCACGTACAGCTTCCCCATAGTCCAACATGGCGCAGCTCCATCATTCCTCCATGGACTTCGATACTGCCAGTCAGAGCTTGTCGCCAAACGGTGCCATACACAATCCCTCCCTCAGACTACCTGCAACCTGCGAACCGCCCTCAGAGAACAACCCTCCAAAGCGATCAGTATGGATTGTATGTCGTCTCAGTGCTATGCGACCGACCTGGTAACTGATGCAATCTTCCTAGGTATATGGCGCAACCGGCCATATGGGACGGTCCCTCGTTCGAGCTATTTTGGCACACGGCGATCAATGCACCGCGGTGGGATGGACTCATGAAAACACACCAGAACAAATGCAGAAATGGCGGGATAGGAACTGCTTGGGTCTACTCTGCGATGTCCGAGTACGCGATACAGTCGATCAAGTCATGAAGAAGAGCATCGAACATTGGGGTCGCGTCGATGTAATAGCCAACAGCACCGGGTACGGTGTCATTGCCGCCTGCGAAGACCAAGACGACTACGATTTGCGCAATCAGTTCACGACGAATTTCCTTGGCACTTTACACATCATCCAGACCTCTCTACCATATTTTCGCGAACGGAATAATGGTCGATACCTCATATTCTCCTCAACGGCAGGTGCTCTGGGGGTGCCAGGCCTGGGTCCATATTGCGCGACCAAGTACGCCGTCGAAGGTCTTATCGAATCAATGCTTTACGAAATTGACGTCTTCAACATAAAAGCAACATTAGTTGAGCCCGGCCACGTCAGATTGGACGAGCCTGACGATAATATCATGCCTTCGAGCTACACATCCACGCCTGGAACAGGTCCGCCAAAGCCTCGTCGCTATGGTCATTTTTTCGTCAAGCCAAACCCGAGCGAGCCGTATGCGGGGCTGACGAGTCCGGCGCAACACGCGAGAAGGATGGTACAATGGCTCAATGACAGGCAGCCTGTGAGCGCTGTGAAGAGTGCCGAGCTGGTGTGGCAGTTGGGACATTGTAGCTACCCGCCGTTGAGGTTGATTCTGGGGAGCTATGCGGTCGAAAGTATCCGAGATCGGATGAAGAGTATCACAGAGGAGGTATGTTACACAATACAGTCGCGAGATATGCCATTCAGCTAATGATTCACAGATCGAGGATTGGAAACATCTATCCTTCCCTGTCAGTATGGCGCCGGAGGATGAATCTGGGAAAGTTGAAAAGGAAGAGGAGATGGATGAAGGACAGGACAATGAATGAATTGAAGCCCAGTCCTAATGCATCGCAGCTTATCTTCTATTCAGAAGTGTTTCGCGGCCCTATGGACAAGTCATGTTCAGCAATCGCGAAAGTTTCCGCCGTGTTGCCGTTTTGTAAAATTACAAGAACGATGCCCATTAAGCATAGTAATACAGGTCAATAGCCAGACATTACCTCAAAAGAGAGTGATTATTTTCTCCACAATCTTCAAACATGGGGAAACACTCCATATTTGAGCCTCGGTTGTTCTCCGCACTTACGTCATCCAGTCTAAGCTCTACGCTCAATAGTGCATGTCCAATCAATAATATAACCGCTAAGAAATCCCATGTGCTTCCAGATCAAATCCCATCCTCTAAAACCTCAATCGAAATGCCACTCTGCACGATCCACCTCCTCGCCCTACATACCACAACGCCCAACCCCATTTCTACATTCCTCTCCAGCCTCAAATCATCCAATGTCTCACCTCTCGTCGTCTCCCGCGTGATCCGATGGATCATCCTTCCCAGCAAATTATCGACCGAACATCTACTCGCCCGTAACGTACAATGGCACCTCTTCTTAGTACTCCCATCCACCGACTCATTACCGCCAAATCTTGAGAAATTGATCGAGCATCACTGGACCATCACCGCCGGCGTGCCCTCACGTCTCATATCCGACTTTGCATCCAAGAACGCCGAATTCCTTCATCCCGAGGCTGGGTCTGTGCCGAAGCGGGATATAAATGAGAAAAAGCCGACGAAAACGACAGAATCCAGCCAGAATCTCGAACTAGGAAATGAGCTCGAGAAATGGATTCAGCACTTCCTCAGCTCCGGGAGCAAAGAAAGCCAAGGCGCCGTCTCAATGTTCAATCTCCTCTCATTCAACACAGGTATGAAGAGCGAGTATCTGAAATACGGCAAGGCATTCGCCGAATCCATCGGTTCGCGACACGGCGGGAACGCCAAAATCGTCGGCAATGTAATATCACAGAAGAACAGTGGCGGAAGTAAGGAAGGGGTGGTAGCAGATGGGGGCAACGATGGCTGGGACGAAATCGCCTTGGCGCATTATCCTTCAATTGGACACTTTAGAGATATGCTTGCGAGCGAGGACTATCAGGAGGTGAATAAGAAGCATAGGGTGGGGAGTTTGAGGGATACGTGTATTTTGATGACGAGTGAGATTGGGGTTGAGGGGATGATGAGGGGGGAGGCGAAGTTATAGATGACCTTCCGCTCGGATTGAAGTTTTGATGTCTTGATCATGTACAGTTGTGCGAGGAAGTCATGACTCCGTCTTGTACATACTTTGAAGCCTCCTGGTGCCTTGCTTACGAGTTCGGACGTTGCTCGGATAGCGACCACTTCGTCTGAACTCGAATATGCAATTTTGTTGCGACCTAGATGACAAACATACGCTTGTTTTTTGAGCATTCAATCCGCACTTTTCCATGCTTCTCGACTCCACGGTGCGACGCGCGAGGCGTACCGCCAACCAGGCAGCGACATGCGGAGCTTTCTCGGGGATCGACGCCGCAGCTGGAAGCCTACCTACCGCAACAGAGTTCTGCAAGTATTGTAGTAATAGATCTTCGAATGCACCTTTGGTGACTGAGGTTTGCATATGCAAAGGCATCAATTTGCTTGCCAACTCTGGTGTTT
>AJMS01010134.1:0-14017 GCA_000263175.2 Phaeosphaeriaceae sp. UM 1110
TCTGTATTGAAGTTGAAGGGTCGTTCCACTTGGTTCTGAGGGACGGGCCGGCAATGGCAGTGGAGCGTCGATGCGCTAACCTGGCACTAAGAGGATCCTTTTGTTGAGCCCACTGCTCGCTCGGCCGCTCCTCTCCAGCGTTTGTCTTCTTTCATCGTGGCGTATGTATAGGTGCCTGAGGCTGAGCGGCCACGTAACCCCAATCAAACACACTTTTCCCTTCACGCGACGGTAGATGTGGCTTGCTCATGGCCAGAATTCTGGAATAAGTCGCGCAATTTCACACCGCCGGATGATTGAGGAACAATTCCGCCATCGCATTGAGGAAAGCCTCAAATACTGTAAAATAATCATCTGACTTATTGTTTCGCAGCATGATCGTCAGGAATACGTTTACAGCTCGCAAAAATCTATCAGATTTACTTGATCACTCTCCAAAAGCCTCTGTCGCTTTCTGTGAACCAAAGAACGCGCTTGACTACACGATCAAAGCGGGACTGCCGAAGCACAGAAAATAAAAGCAATGTGTCTCTTATTTGTCAAAACCTTAAAATGGTCTGGAATCTTCTAGCAGCCATTTGGATGAGCCTCAGCTCTCGAGGAGCATGGGCCCGATGCCAGACCAAAAGCAAACTCGTATCAACAAGAAATCCCTCACCCCTACCACTGCGCACATCTTATGCATCCACCCACGTATCATCCGCAGCCCTGCTGCTCCCACACTCACTCGACGTCGTAAGCCGATGATTCGTATGCGGCTTATTCTCCCACGCAATCGAGCCATCCTCATTCCTAATAATGTACTTGTAGTCAAAGGTAGTTGCGGCCGGCAGCTCGATCGAAGCCGCCCAGAGGGGGTCGTTGTTGGTGTACTTCGCTGAGCTCAATGCCTTCGCGTTTGCTGGGTCCCAATTTCCGAGCCCAGAGAGCTCTCCGACAACGAGGACCTGTTGGCCTGGAGTCGTGGTGACACGGACATTAAACTCGACGTTGGAGGTACATGTGGCGCCGCAGGTCTGCGGTGCAACTTTTTGAGATGGTTCCCCCCAAGTAGGGCCCACGACTCCGTCACGGCGCTCTGTTGCTGTAAGGAACGCGGCGTACGACCATGTGAGATCGTAAGCTGAAAGCTGCTTTCCATTGTTGCGGTCGAATTGCTCTGAGAGGCTGCCACCTTGAGGTGTGTACTTTTGCACAACTGCCATGTATCCGTCGGCATACTCTCGGACGGCAGACATGATCGAATCGTAGGTTGAATCCGACTTGGCGTACTTGCCAGTGGACATGTTTGGCAGAATGTCCTTGAAGAAAGCAAGTGAAACATCATCGACTGAGATGAATCCTTGCTTGTCCCACTGATACATAGCGGCGTATAATTGCTCTGCTGATGCAGTCGTTGCGAGGTACCATGGGTTGCCGTTGAAGTACTGATCCTCAGTATAACGACCAACAGCAACAGCTTGCCCCGCAGGAATATTACTGTTGATTGTATATGCACTTCGGAACGAGTCGGTAACGGCCTTGTGGTTGGCCAGTGCCCGCGAGGAACACGGCTGGAAAGTAGCGTCGGTACAGCCCGCCTCAGGATCGAAAGTGTGTATGGCGGAGACGATCGAGTTGATATCCTTACCAGTACGCTTGTTGTCGACGTTCTGATTCGCGACAATGTAGTTGCCGTTCCAGAAGCTCTGCAGGAAGCATAGTACTTGTGGCGCGGTCTCAGCGCAACCTTGACATTTCTTGCCAATCTTGTTTGCCAGAGTCGCGCCCTCAGCGAGAGCCCTATGCGTAGCAGCAAAAGTGAAGAATGAAAGACCCTTGGTCTCCTCCCATAGATCAAAGGTACTTTGGTTCCAGTGACTGACGGTGAAGGCGAGGTCTTTCTCGATCACTGGCCAAACAGTATTGACGGCTTGATCGTAGCCGCCGCTGTTGATGAGCCAATTGGAGTACAGGGTCAGCGCCGTGGCACGGAGAGCAGGGCCGTCATTCTGAGGTCGACCCCATCCTCCAGTGAAGGGCGTCAAGTCCACATTGAAGCGTGGCTCCCCCAGACCCCCGGTGTCCGGTCCGCCAGAGGGGTTATTGATGGTCTGGAGGTAAGCTTGGGCGGATAAAAAGTCATCGATCTTCGACTTCAGCGACGAATCCCCGTTGATGAAGCGCTCAATGAGGTACTTGAAGGTGAGTGACGAGTCTCGAGTCCAGGTGTTCCAGTCTACCAAAGGTCAGCTCAAGACCGTGCGACTCACTTCAGAATGATACTTACAGTCGGGATCAG
This sequence comes from Phaeosphaeriaceae sp. UM 1110, assembly GCA_000263175.2. Taxonomy (NCBI): domain Eukaryota; kingdom Fungi; phylum Ascomycota; class Dothideomycetes; order Pleosporales; family Phaeosphaeriaceae; species Phaeosphaeriaceae sp. UM 1110. The sequence continues at coordinate 2,282 of AJMS01010134.1, forward strand.
ACTTCGAGGGGCTTGCAATGACTGCACCCGCCGCAGCGCCTTTTGCATTTGCTCCATCGGGACCAATGTTGGCAAGCACGCCCTTGATAGAAATGCCATTCTGTGCCTTGATGTACTCCTCGAGAGATTGCTGGCGCTTGGGGAGCCTATGGGCGAGTGTCGCTGGCAGGCCAACGAGTAGCAGTGCCGTCGGTAAGGTGAGGATCTGGTTGAGCAACATGACTCTGGTGTTGACAGCCGAACGGTAATTGTCGTTGTTTCTCTTGCTGGGAAGAAGAGTCTATATACTCTCATAGCACGAGGACCCGCTCGCACGTCCCATCCTTGCAATAGGACGGACCGGTTCACATCGTGACACTCGCAAATGAAACCTCCAAGGCGAGCATGATTTCCCGACCATGACGCAAGGTGATAGTGGAACCCTGGGGTAACATCCGGCAAGGAGCGGCCATGTTGCTCGCACGAGCGAATGGGCGCCCGTGCATGATGAGGCTCACCTTGCAAGTGTAGCGACGGACTACCCGCAGTAAAATGATCACGTCTCTATCTCCATGGGCTGCGGACAAGTCAAAAAGATGGAGTGTCGATGGGAGATTTACACCAGATTTAATTTAAGCCAATCATATATACGCTACGGGCCGCCTTCCTCTTCTGCGTTAGCTTGCGCGGGTTCTGATTTGTGCATTTGGCGAGGATCGTCAGAGGGAGAACACCACGCGCCACTTTCCTCGAGTCCGGACAGTGATCATGGAGAGATGTCATAAGCGCGCTACGGGGGACTCGAGGATGTTCCATGTGGGTCGCACGATGTCGCGTGCCATACTTGGCCGTCATATTACTTCTCTGACCGCAACTTGTCGGAGGGCGACAAAGACTCTTTCAGTGAGCGAACGTCCAGCGGTAGTCTGAGGAGCTAAGAAGCCCATCTGGCCGACCATAGAGCAGAAGGCAGTTCCTCGTGGACCGAAGAGGCTGACTTCGGGTGACGCACCGCTATTTTATTCGTCTTCCTTTCGAAAATATATACATGTTTGCGACGACATGCATTGCAAAGGTGACGATTTGAACGACTCATCCCTTTGTACGTTGTAAAATCCTAGAAGAGCTCTGGACTGTTGTCAGGCATTGTCGTAGTCTTCGTAGATTCATGAGAATCCGGGCGGTGTGTCGGCATCACCAAAGACCAGCTCGTTGGTATCTGTAGATTGACGGGACGCCGAAGCGTATCCTGTCGGTTATCATTCCTCCAAACCATCCCACAGGCCCCCAAATTCGACCATGTTATGTCGTCTTACATTCCCAGATCTCCTACTAATCCCCCTCTCCACATGCGACCTATAACTCTCCGCCAATTGCCTGCCCAGCTTGTTCGGCACATCCGGGAAACTCAGCATAATAGTGACCGACAACTGCGGCGTATGAGAACGGTAGAGCCTTGCGGCTCCATCCGCAATGGTATCCACCAGGAGTGAAAAAGGTACTTGAAATGTCCTCGTTCGTGGGCGTTGTCGGCGAAAGACAATACAGAGCATGACTTTCAGTATGTTTCTCGGAGGATAAATGGTGTAAGCCCTCCAATTGGATGGCTTCGAGATGACCAGCGCTATCGGAGGATATCCAGTGGGCGAGGTATATCCACTATCGATGCGTTTCTCGATGCGCTCCAGGAACTTTATTAGGGCATCGACGGCATTGTCAGACCATACGCGGTGCAGTCGAAGCGCAAAGCGTACTGTCCACATGCGAAATCTTCCTCGATGGTATCCGTGAATGATTGTCATGCCCAGGTCGTCCCTCAAAGTGTCGACGATGATTTCAAGTATGTTGCGAGGATTGCAGGCTGATCGGCGGCAAGCAAGAGCTATCATGTTCTCTGCTTCGAGCATTATGGTAGGTCGCGTGCGCAGTATCTTGGCCAATTTCGGATACAAGATTCGACCAGCTTCTTCCTTGAGTTGGCGACATGTCGCGAGGATAGGAACCCCCTCCAAGTGGGTATTGATCAGAACGCCAGGAAACATGGGGATGTACTCGATTAACGGCACTGTTGCTCGAGTATGGACAATTTGCAGCTGCTCGTAGATCATGAAGCGGATCTCGAGTGGCAAGTCCAGTAATCGGAACGGCTGGCGGTTCTGTTCTGCGATGCGCGTTCCTTTGGCTTTCAGCTCGGGTGCGAAGAACAACGCCTGGTATAGACGTTTACATGCCGCCACGCACGAGTACGAATCGTTCGAATTCGGCATCTGGGTTTCTAAAAAGGAGTTGAAGGCGAGGATGGTCGGTGAGATGATGGGCGGTCGCGGAGTGGTGAGTAGCTCGTACGCGACCATTCGACATAATAGATGGTTTCGCCTTCCTCGTGGGGGTTGTAAGAGATGGCGACACGGTGTTCAACAAGAGTCTTTATGCCCGCCTGCACGTGCTATCAATATTTCGGTAACGAGCTTACTTAACAAACTAGTCAGAGCAACCACTGTTGACTAGACAGCGGCTCCGCAACGGCTCCATCCGTGCGAAGCCGCTGCCTTGGGTAGTGTCTATGAATCATATGATGGCGGATTTGAGCAAGGCAATCTAAGCAAGGAGGCGTCTACTCTGATTCATCATCAGTATCTTGCCCCAACACCAAAGACACAACATCATCTTCATCGCTGTCGCTTGCCGCGGCAGGGGCGTCTTCGCCTGGCTCAGGCAAATCTGGAACTACCGATGCGGTGCTTGTAACGGTGAAATCCGACGTCTGCGCTGTTAGCGGCGGCGCCGCACTTGACGCGTCACTTGCGACTGGAACCGCCCGTATCGCTGGTGCTGCGGTCTGCTGCACGTCGCCAGTCCTCTGCCTCTTACTTGGGGATGTCGGAGCTTGCTCGTTCTGCGCTCGTTTCGCAGAGTCTGATGAACGGGTCTGCATCGCAGACGAGCGAATCTCGCGTCGAGCTGGTGAAGTCTGCTCAACCAGAGCCGCAGACAAGGGAGCAGAAGTATTCATAGCCGACGCATCTGACAAAGCAAAATCTTTGGGTGCGATATTCTGCTCCGCGGACTGCAACAAAGTGTCCAGCTCATCTCCCATGAATGATGTATCCTCCCTAGCTGTGCCAGTCTGGCCTCCCGCGGCGGTATCTTCTGTTCCTTGCATCTCATGGTCTTGCGGTTCTACATCAGCATGCTCGTCCTCTTCCTCTTGCTCCTCTTCCGGCTCACCCTCCTCCATCTCCGCATCTTGACCTCCAAGGCGAATGGCTGGGATGCGAGGTCTCAAGATGCCTTCAACGTCGGTCGCTGTTGGGAATGATCTCGCCATGAGCGGGAGAATGCTTGCGGCAGGTTTTCCGAATTTCTTGCTCGGTGGAGGATTGAGAACACTTGCGATCATGGCATCTTTGTGCTGGGTTAGAATAGCAGTGCGGTCCAGGCGGCTTCGCATCGTGTCGGACAAATACTGAGCTCGAATGTTGGTAAGTAGAACAGGCAGAAGGTCATGAGCAGCTTGCCGCAACCCCGAGAAGCCGGATGTTGGGTCGACCAAACTATTCGGGGAGTTTTTGAGAAACATGTCAGCATTGGTGGTCATTTGCGAAGTCGCAATGCCATTCGTCTTGGTCTGGCTAGGGACTGCTTTTGCTGACGGAGCGTTGGGGTCGACGGGTAAGAGATCCTCGCAACAAACGCGCATTAGAGGAACAAGCGAATCAGTCGTGGCTTTGGTAAATCCAATGCCGGACCGTCGCAAAAGTGTCGCTATAGCTTGATAGCACGCGGATCGAACTTGTACGCAGTCCTTTTCGGCCCCGAAAGTCCATACCAGCTGGTCAACCATCATTGTATCCACGGGTAGGGTGCTAGATTGTGAACGATTAACCAGAGCAAGTAAGAGCTCGATTGCCGCGACATGGATGTCAGGTAGCACCAGCCGAAGATGTTCCCGCTCATCTTTGCTGGCCTGGTTGTTGATCTTGGCCGCGGTCTGGCTGGCCTTTCCCCCAGATCCAGGAATGGTCAACGAAAGCATTCGAGTGACAAGGTCTGTCACGATGCCAATGTTGATATTGACGGTATTGGCCGTTGGAGTCGCAAGGAATCGTTTGATGAGTTGAAGGAGGTGGACCAGGCGCTCACTGCCCGCAGACAAACCGAGCCAACCTGGGAGAGCCATGTCATTGGATTCAGCATCTTGCACTTCGTCGTCAAAGGTCTGTCCATTTGCAGTAGTTCCTCGTATAGAAGGTTGCCAATCCTCGAATACAGCCCGGAAAACCTTGTCGGCGGCTCGGTGGGCATTGGAGATACCAAGCTTGAATGACTTTTCCCATTCTTCACTCGACGCCCCTTTGGGTGCGCAGCTCGAGGTCTGCACGTATAGCTGCTGAGCAGCTTGTACAACGCCAGTCGTGAGGTCGAACTTGGACCCCGGTTGTTGCTCCTGGCCAAATCGGTTGGAAGGAGTAGGGGCCAAAAACTGAGCTAGGAGTGGATGCAGCTGCTTGAGATAGGACCTGAAGATGGTAGGATGTCTTGGGAGGAGCTCATTGTAACTCTCCAGAATTACCTGCAGTAGAGCAGCAGGAACCTTGGTGTTGACCATCTGCAAGGTTGACTGAACGAAGGCCGGCAGAGAGGGCGTTGTTATCTCGCGGACCAGAGTAGGGAATTCTCTTGTCAAGATGAAAATGCGTGTGAGAGTAATGATGCATAATTTCTTGGCTGACGGCGGGTCAGGCTTCGTCAAGATGCCCAACAGCCCACGAACCCATGGGATAGACTTCTGCAGAGTCTCCCATCCTCCGATCTCGATGGTTGCTTTGATGAGGACTGTGGCTGACCATCTGCCTTGGATGGTGCGGTCTTGAAGCAAGGTCGACAATAGTGTTCGGTATTTGTGCACTGCGACCGAGGATTCTGACGACGACTTGGTGATGGCAGCTTGGGGTGCGGAGAGGATTGTCCTGCAATTGGCCAAGGATGCAGCGATGGCCGGCACGTGTTGCGGAAGCTGTGCAGTTGGCGTAGAGGAGATCCGAAATGTGAGGGCGCGCAGTGTCGCGAGCTCCGATGCGATTGGCGCCATAGTACATTCGTCCCCTGCTCATACACTTCCAGTGACACTTCGTACAAGACGAAAGCAAGATGCAAAGATGGTTGGCAAAAAAGTTGATGCGCCGGGCTAACGTCGGGCCGCGGTCGCGCTAAGGCGACAGGGGTCCATTAGCCAGCTGGGTGCGGTGGAGGATTGTTGGAGATGTTGTTGTGCCAGTTGTACGCTGGTCAGGTGTCTTCGCACGGTGTATTCTTTCCTGAACATGCTTGCGGACACTCTGCGACGCTCTCTATTGTGACAGACCTATTACTAATACAATGGTTGTGAGTATGCATCCAATGTTTGGCTTCGGCGATGTAGAAGTCTTGAGCAGCAACGTCATTGCACCCAACGGCAGCTTACGGCGACACAGAATGCCCCTGAGAGCGAGAAAGCCCAGCGCTACATCCAGCAATTGGACGATGCAAGATGCGCCAGCCGGTGGCAGGACATTCCGGAGCTCTGTCGCAAAGTCGAGAAGCATGCGCCGCACCGAAAATGTTCGATATGCCCATGGCTTCACTTTATTCGAGGGCTAACGGCGTCTCCAGGCCTCACACATACCGCCCGATCTGAGGCTCAAATAGCAGCCTACGCCACCCAGCGTCCCTCGACCGCCGCTTCGACTGCTTCTCATGGCCTTTCCCAGATAATTCCTTCCCTGCTCAGTACCATTGAGGGCGAGAGCGACTCGAGCCAAGATGCCCTCCAGGCCAATGTCTGTCTCGGCTGGTTGCACTACGTCCTGGATGAGCCCGGTCTGGCAGTTGCGCGGCTGCCCAAGGATATTGGGGCAGTTGCGACCAGGTTTTCTCAGGAAGGAACTTCGCCAAGCGGGTGGACGAGGGTTTGTATGATCAAGGGCGCCTTTCTGAAAGGTACGTCAACGACAAGAGTAGCACATCGCCTCAGAGCTGACTCTCCACAGGCTCTGCCCAAGAAAAGACCGGTACCATGGCGGATGCCGTCACTACGTACTCTTCCATAATCCCATGGCTGACCTCTGCCTCCCCCGCGCCTGAGTCGACACAATCCAAGATGTGGACGGAAAACCTCCTTGTTCGCCTGTGTCAGTTGTCAGACCAGTCTACGAGCACCGGTAGACATGTCACTTCGGTCGACGCCCTGCGCTCGTATCGGTATTGGGCAAGATACTCGGAGGCGACCGCGAAAAGTGGTGGATCAGATTCATCCTCTACAGCAAGGCACCGTCGCCTGGCATGGAAGGCGTATTACGATACCTTGTCCCACATCCTACGACATAGTCTTGCATACGAGCCCGAACAATCGGCATCAACATCAGAGAAGCCGCCCTTCCACAACCAGGCCAGCCTCCGACTGCGGCAAAGGGGGGAACTGAAACGTGTTGAGACAGTGTACGAGGCACTCATGATCAAAGAAACACAGTTTCCCAAGGCGAGTCAGACGAACCACGAGATAGAAGCATGGGTGGACTCGGTCATGGACAACTGGCGGCTGTTGTGCGGCCCAACCTGGAGCGATGCGGATCTAGGAGAAGGCGGCAAAGAAGGCGTCGCACGTAGCGTCCTTGATGTCAGTACTTACCCCCTCCTGCAACAACTCTGCTAAGTTCGTGTCAGATACTCTACAGGGCAGCTACCAAGACGTTTCACTCCACCCAGATCCTACGAAATCTCTTCGCCGTCCACGCATCACTCGCCGAGTTTGAGTTGGCCTTCAAAGCGTACGAGTCATACGTTGAGATCGTAACGCGCGGAAAGGATCGCATGGAAAAGTCAGGCGAGACACTGGAGGGCATCGACAGTGACAGCACTGTGTTGAGAACCTCGGCTGAAGCAATCCGAACACTGTGCCGCTTTGGGTCTCGTAAGGAGGCCGAAAAGGCTTTGGAGATTGGCCATAATATCGAGAGGTGGCTTGAGCAATTCGAGCATATCAGGTCCGCTTCTGACGCTGGATCTGTGGCGTCGACGGAAACGGTGGTTGAGCCCACTGCACTAGCCACTGCGTACTGCGCGATAGGTATTAGCGAGGCACATTGGGCACGCTATACATACGAGGTGGAGCAAAGGTCGGTGTTGCAAGCCAAAGCCATTCAGCACCTGCGAAGAGCCCTCGCTCCCAATCTCAACGACCCAAACAACATCGAGGCTCTCTATGCTCTAGCTCTTGTACTTGCTGAGACACGAGACATTCCCGGAGCCATCAAGATCGTCAAACGCGCACTCTCGCCAGTTTCAGCTAATTCTTCCGCGATAAGTACTGACGGCGTTCTGTCACGTGGACCCAGCAGCGAATTTGGCAGAGAGCGAAAGCTTATACCTTTATGGCATCTGCTCGCCCTCTTGTTGACTTCCAGGTCAGACCTCGTCGCTGCGGAGAAAGCGTGCGAAGCTGCATTTGAACAGTTTGGTGATCCCGCCACACTATTCGGTGATGAAGAAAGCAATGCTTATCGAAGTGAGCACTTGAACGACAATGCCGCCAACAACACCTCTAGCAAAGGAGTCGTGGATCGCATGGAAGGTTTCGAAAGATATGGCATACTGCAGATAAAGATGACACAACTTGTCCTGATGGAAACAGTCGAGGGTGCCGTAGCAGCCGTTGATGGATGTGACGAGCTGCTCGCCCTTTACAACCGGCTGTTTGGTGATCCTGCCCAACAGAAGACCATGCAAGATCTATCTAGCTCGGCGAATCTGCCCCCAAAGAGCGCAGTAGGCACAATTCGCGGCAGTATCTTTCGCGGCCGAGGGTCAGTCAAGACATCGCAAAAAGAGTCGGCAAGGAATTCGTCTGTCCTCAGTTCCCAAGCATCGACGGCAGCGGCTCCATCAGGTGCAGCACCTGCAATTCAAGTCACTGAAGAGGACGGCACTACGCATGCTAATGGTCATCGTCATCATCTCTTCCATCAACACAAGCACGATGAGAACCAAACAAGCATGGGACGAAGTCCAAGCAAGCTACAGAAGCGTAGCTCGGCTAGTTTGCGGAGACAATCACTCCCTGAAACTGATCAGACGCCAGAAGTTCCTCCTCTCCCAGAGAATTTGGTGAATGGAGCACAAATACCAAGTGCTCCGCGCAAATCCACAGAGGCAGGCGGACAGCAACTGGGTAGAATTCCTCACAACATGGATCATACTTCGCCACCGTTGGATCACGGCACTCAGCCACCGAAACAGGATGTGCGCCTGCCCAGTCCTCTCCCACACGCAGATTATGTACCTCCTGACCCTCGCTTTTCAAAAATTCAAGAGCGACGCCAGAAGGTGTCTTTGCTGATAGATATATGGCTGTTCATTTCAGCATTATACTCGCGTGCTCAAATGCTGCAAGATGCTAGGGAAGCCGTCGCGGAAGCGATGAAGCTGGTGGAAACATTCGAGAAAGAGGTTTCACAAGAATCGTCGACAGCCAGATCGCTGGCTGATAAGGGATGGGGTGGCGGCAAGAGCGTAGAGATACTATGGGCTGATGCGTTTGCTGCTGTAAGTGATGACCGGAAACCTTGCTTCTGCTAGCTGACACAACGTAGCGCGGCGAGTTACTCGTGGCTCAAGAACGCCAGCATCAAGCACGAAATGACTTTGAGCGTGCTCTCGAACACTTTCCCGACCATCCAGCCGGTATCGTCGGCCTGGCTAGTATTTTACTTGACATCTACGGCGAGGTAATACCATTGGAACCTGGTCAACAAACCGAGTCTTCAATACCTTCGACGCCTTCATTGACCTCCGTGCAGAATGGCACCGACACGAAGAAGACACGACATCTGGCGTCACATACCCCATCTGTTGAAAACCAATTATCGCCACCAGTGCTGAATCGGCTGGCTGCGCGCGATCGTGCATTCGGTCTTCTGTCCACACTCACCAAGCTCGGATCGGGCTGGGACTACTCAGAGGCATGGTATGCGCTGGCAAGAGCCTACGAGGAGAGTGGACAGATCGACAAGACGAAAGAGGTACTCTGGTGGTGTGTTGAGCTAGAGGATACACACCCTATCAGAGCATGGAAGAACGTCGGATTGGGCGGATTTGTGTTGTAATGGTGGGGGGATGAGGATCCGCGAAATGGAGGTTTGCCTGCAGATACCCTCTCGAGGTTCTTTGAGAACCATTGAGATTGACTTTGAATACAGTTGCCTTGCTGGACTACTCAAGTGCGAATACCTCATTGCAGCAATGACACCTTTCGGATCCTTGGCAGATATTACATATGACAGCACGAAGAAGACTTTGTCACTTGACCGCACCTCTCCACACCCTGGCCGGCTCAGCGCCAGATCAGAGAGCTACCATACAAATCAATTCTTTGCTGCACGGTTACTAAAGTCGTTTTATCGGCTGATCGACATCCTAACTCATCTCCACTGCACATTGTGCGTATGTAACTCCTCGTCATAATTCATATCAATGTTCCAAGACATTGTCAAAAGATTTCGGACAATGTTTTCTTTCTGGATTTCATGAAATTGTCTCTTTATTCCATATACCCTCAAGCAACCGCCAAAATCAATCTCTCTCACTTGCAGATCCAGGAATATTCGCGTTCACCGTGAGTTCTCACCACTATATGTCACGCAAATCACCATAAAGAATTGCCCACGCCTCTACAACTTCTCGACAAAATGGGCCGCTGCCTATACGGTATCAGCATGGAGAACATAAGGATCATCGTCGATCACCATGATCAAGACACGGCGAAGGTTATGGGCTGGCTTGAAGAGCTGGAGGTGATTGGAGAGGAGGATGAGGAGCAAGAGGAAGTGAATGAACAATTCCAATCCCGCACACCGCAACGCCGTATAGCCATCACACAGGAAGAAGTTTCGCCTACCAACACGTCATTCTCAAGCACGAGCATCTTCGATCCACCCTACCTCGCCCGCCACGAAGAGTGCTCCGACGACGACGATGACACCTTCTCGCTGACGAGCATATCCCCATCCAACACCACTGCAACCGAAACTCCATTCGAGAAACCCCAACTCTCCCACAAGCCGAAATTCACCCCTCGCCCCAACCTCGCCAAAATTCTTACATCGATCCTGGCCACTGAGCCGCATCCACCCCTAACACGCGACGCCGACAAAGAACACATCACCCTCCGCCCATGCCTCTGCTGCAACATCGCTTCGCTACCGTGCTCCCTCACTCTGCCCGCGTGTAGCCGGTGCAAGCGGAACAACAAGACTTGCGTTTTTATGCGCAAACGCATTCCAGCGGATCCAAGTGCTGCGAGTGTTGAGATGTGCGAACTGCCTGTGCTTGTACGCCAGGTAGAGAGCGAGGAGGAATGGAAGCGGAAACTAGCTGAAGTGGAGAGGGTGAGGGATATTGAGGTCGAGAGGGCAGAGAGGGAGAATTGGGTGTTGCCGAGGATGGTGGAAAGGGAAAAGTAGGGAATTTGAGTCTTGGACGGGTGAGGGAGGTGGGAAAAGGGGGTGCGTAGAGCTTGGTAAGGTGCATTGGACGAAGTTAATGATGAGTCGGGGCGCATACGACGTTCAACTTTTGGAACTTATGGCGGACGAGAGCGATGCGAGCATAGCTGGGATAAGCTACGCGTGATCGCAAAGCTTCATTTGATCTACTGTTTAGGCTTTCCAAGAGACGAGGGATCTCTTCGCCATATGTATGAACAATACGATCGATGTCACTTTATCGTTTTCAACAAGCCAAGCTGGCCTTGTCGAATCATTGCCCCCAAGAACAGCCCTTTGCACCATTGTGACGACTCGGTCATGAAAGAGCTTTCAGGAGCTCTGTGTTCCAATCAGAATCGATTCTCCCGTCAGCGACACAAGTGACTCCATACGAATGAGCTAGTACTTGATGATACACCGCGCAAGCTGTCTCTTCACCCTCCGGCTATGTACTAGCCTGCAGCATACGTCTTACATATAACAAAAGTAGAGATGTACTATACAATATCCTGTAGGAACTTATTGTTCGTTGAGAATATGTTCACATAATTTTAATGCTTTGTGGTACTTCGCGTTCATTCCTGGCACAGCTATCGCCCGGCAGTATAGCGATAGAAGTCCTCATAGTCATGCTCTGCGGATATTGAGTTTGACCGCGCATGAGCTCGAGTGGTGCGGAAGCCAGACAGAGACAAATCAGCAGATCACAATGAGCGTGTAGATAGGACTCAACTGGCAGGGCGATGAGTTCTGTCAAAGAGTGATGACATCGATGCTTGCAATAGAGAGTTAGACGCTCATGTTGCTTATTATGGCGCGAGATGGTGAGCCCACGCTAGCCGCAAGGTCGATCCTTCAACCATGGTTCGTACTCTGCACCCCGAATCACGATATATAACACATTATGCCGCTGCAATAATTCTTGCTTCAAATCACAGAAGCTCTCTTGCCAAATGCAATAGTCATGTCCTTCTTCACGCCCCAGTTTCAGATCGCCTCCGACCTCCACCTAGAAGCTCCACTAACAACACCGCAATACGACTCCTTCCATCTGAATGTGCAAGCCGATAACGTGCTACTGCTAGGCGACATTGGTCTCGTCATAGACGACGGGCTATTCAGGTTCTTGCGGCGCACACTGGACGAAGACAGAGGATGTCGCATATTCTACGTGCTAGGCAACCACGAACCCTACCGAACAACATATGAGCATGCATACCAAAAGCTGCGCAGCTTT
>AJMS01010133.1:0-13962 GCA_000263175.2 Phaeosphaeriaceae sp. UM 1110
GGTGTTTGTTGTTACTCGATCGATGTGGTCCTGTATGTATCAGCTGCTTCTTCGAGGTACAGGATTGATCTCAAGTTGCATTGTCGTGATTGCATCGGAGCATGAAGGGCAAAGATTGCTACAGTTCTCACAGCTGCGTTTCGCGTTTGCTTTAATGACTGAATCGTGTTTCGAGGCTCCTCTCCAGATACCGAGAATTGCCCCCGCTCCACCGGCTTCTGCTTCCGTCTCACCCCCGCCATGTGACGCGCATCATAGCGAAGCCCCAGATGTGCCCTTCCACTGCAGAACTCGCCAATACCGAGGCAAGCAAGAAGCAAGACATCTCCGCATTATTGCCGGATGGCTTCCAGATTCAAAAGGCGTGATGCGAGCTCGACGTCAATTGCTTGCTACGCATCGCCCAACGACGACTCATCTCGCGTCTGGGGCCTTCGCTACGCGATAAGCGACCACCTAACATTATGCCCGACTTCACCGATCAACTCAAGCCAGCTCACGATGGCACAGCAACGCTTCAGGCCGAACGCGACGGATCAGCAGTGGACGTCAAACAATTGGCTAGGCACCTTCTAGCTCGTGATGGATTCCTGGAGCGCCAAGCGAAAGTGCTCAACGTCCTCAGCAGAGAGAAGCTGTTCAACAAGGACCAACAGCTGAATCTCTCGCGACCCGAGCGATACCATCTAGGACTAGCAAGAGCAAAAGCAATTCAACGCATCATCAGACGCGAAGGCTGGGATCATGAGGATTACAAGATGGCTGAGTATCTCAACGACGAGATGTCACCGTACTTCTTGCACATGTCCATGTTCGGTCAGTATACGTGCTTTTTCTGTGTGACCAAGGCGTTAAGCTGACACCGCCACCACATGCGATAGTCACCACAGTCAGGGAACAGGCATCAGAAGAGCAACAGTCATACTGGATGCCTCGGATCCTGAACTATGACATTATTGGCTGCTACGCGCAGACTGAGTTGGGTCACGGCAGCAATGTGCGTGGACTCGAAACGACTGCAACATGGGACCCCGTCAAGAAAGAATTTGAGATCCACAGCCCTCACCTCACGGCGAGCAAGTGGTGGAATGGATCCATGGGTAGAACTGCCACGCATGCTGTACGTCCTCACAAGCGCCGTGTTTTGTAACACACACACGGCACGACTCCCAAACCTAATTTCTAACAAAGATGGCCTGCATAGATCGTTGTCGCACAACTTCTGCTGCCCGGGACGGACGACCCGACCAATCTCACCAGCCACGGTCCACAAACCTTCATCGTGCAGATTCGGGACACGAAGACGCACCAACCGCTTCCAGGTATCGCTGTAGGCGACATCGGCCCGAAGTACGGTATGTATGCTCCCGTTGCCTCCTCATGATGCGCTCTGGAGCTGCTCGGACGCATTGTTGTATGGTGCAGTCTTCATGCACTATCATGCAAGGGTAACTCGAGGCGACAAAGAAACACGATTTCCCTTTTCGTCGCATCTCAATTGCGTGGTGACCATCTGCTAACGACAAACTAGGGTATGCATCCATGGACAACGGATATATGCTTTTTGACCATTTTCGTGTCCCCAGATCAGCAATGTTGTCTAGGTACGCAGAAGTCTCCGACGAGACAGGCGCATTCATTCGTGCGGGGCACCCTGCCGTCGTGTACGGTTCCCTCACCTTTGTCCGCGGCCAAATCATCATGCATGCGCGTCTCGTCCTTGCGCGGGCCGTGACCGTTGCTGTACGCTATTGCTCCATCAGGCGGCAGTTCAGGGATCGGGATTCGAAGGATGTACACGATAAAGAGATGAAAGTCCTCGACTATCCCACGGTGCAGATCAGGATACTACCATTACTTGCCACGACGTTCGCCCTGCATTACACCGGTGAATACATGTATGAACTTTATCGAAAGAGCCGAGACACTATTGAGACAGGCGACTTCGGGCCGCTGGCAGAGTTACACAGCGCAAGTAGCGGGTTGAAGAGCTTGTGTACCATGCTCGCGGCTGACGGCATTGAAACATGTCGACGAGCAATGGGCGGCCACGGTTTCGGTGGGGGCAGTGGGCTAGTGGGGCTCAATTCGGATTATCTATCCAAGCCAACCGTTGAAGGCGACAACTGGATGATCACACAGCAGGTTGCTGCGTACTTGATCAAGAAGATGTCAGAGGCGGTGAAGCACCCGAATGCTGCACCCAAGGACCCTACCGACGAGCTGTTCCAATACTATTTGAAGAACAGGGGCCACCGCATACCGCAGACTGTGTTGAAGAAGGACGGGTCTGTCGATGATCAGGCCATTGTAGAAATCTTCCAATGGCGTGCTGCAGATCTTTCGTATCGCGCATATCAAGCCCGGGAAGTCGAGAAGAAGGGTTGGACAAAGCTGATGATACAGCTTCACAGCCTTAGCCGCGCGTACTCGGAACAGATACTCGTTTCCAACTTTTACAATTCCTTCACCGCCACGAACAGCTTGAGCTCGCCGACCCCTGACGTCCTGAGGACCTGCTTCAGGCTGTACGCCCTATACACGCTCGATCATTATGCGTCGTCATTTACCATGACCACGTCTGTTACACCCGAGTCGGTCTACATGCTGCAGGATATAATATTGGGGCTCATGGCGGAACTGCGTCCCCATGCGGTAAAACTTGTCGATGCATGGTCTATTCCAGACTGGTTGCTTGATAGTGCGCTTGGCAGGAGTGATGGAAAGGTGTATGAAGAATTGTTTGATATGGCACATCGCAGGAATCCCCTGAATAAGGTGACCTTTAATCCAGATTGGAGAAGCGAGGAAATTGTGCTGGGCAGTGGTGATGGTGGGAAGCATTTGCTTTCAAAGTTGTAGTGAGGTAGTCGAATGTCACATTCACCAATCTCATGATGCGCCCAAGAACACTGAGAACGAGATTCATGGACCAACCTGCCCACTTGCTTTGTCAGCGTCGGTGATATCTGGAAATTTGAAACACAAAATGTCCTCAGGGCTTGGTCGACTAGATACCTCCATACTGAACGTTGTCTGGTACGCTACCACGAAGGCCTATTCACGCAGCTACATCGACTCCAGGCAGCGATAAACGGCATTTTGAACATGCTACAGCAATTTGGAAAGCTCCATACATAATTACATAATTCGGAGAAGAAGAGAATCTAGAACGAGAGATGTAGGTCGTCCCCAATATACCACTTTACCCGATCCATATCCATGTGCTGACACTACGCAACAAAACGCAGAAACATCGCCCCTCCTCTTCCTACCGGCAGAGCTCCGTCGCGGCATCTGGGACTTTGCCTTCACAGACCAAGAGATCCAAGTCCGCTCCCCCAATTACCGCAAATACGCATTCTTCGCTCCATCCGCGTGCAGCGAGCCGTTCCGCTCCAACAAACATGTCAGCAAGTTTGCCAAGAGGTACGTTCTGCATTCTATATTTTGAGGAGAAGTCGCGGTTTGAGAAGGGCGGAGGCTGCTGAGAAGTAGGTAGATGTCCGTAACTGAAGAAGATGACGACGGAAGTTTGATACGACCAGGGTGTGCGTTTGTAGCTGCCACCTGTGATGTGATTGCCTGAATGACATTGAGCAGACAAGAGGGTTTTGCGTATCTGATTCATCCTGCTGTCTGCGCGACGAACGACAGCCACGATTCAATTGCACCAGGTCACCCGGCGAATCCAGACTGGCTGTATAAGCTGGGGAAATGATACAAATGATTCTTCGCTGATCATATCGCAGATCAATCATACTGTACAGTATTACAGGAACTAAAGCTAGAAGCGAAGCAAAAATGGACAGCTTGAGTAAGCAACGCATTATTCTACTGCAAACGCAGATAAGTAGGTTGTGCAATCGAATGGAAATAGTTCTTATACTGCCAGATCCAATGAGTAGAATGCAGGATGAGAAGATCTTCCCCTTCTTGAGCTTGCCTCCCGAGCTTCGGAATAATACCTACGAAAAGATAATATATAACGGCGCAGTACATCTCCGTAGCGCTACCAGGCGAGGGCAATTCCGACGTGGCGAGATTCCAATTCGTGAGCAACGAGGAACCCTCGCACTTCGTCAAACTCGTCGACAAATACGTACTGAGGCAACTTGTATCTTCTTCGAAGGTACCACGTGGGACTTTGATGAACCTGGGTAACAATCCCCTTGGGGGTGGGACATAGATGAGCCTACGGATCCTCCAACAATGCGGCTTCGGGTGATGTCCATATGCCCGGGGGGCTCCAGGAGACAAGTGCGAGCTTTGGTTGCGTGTGCTGCGTGGGTACAATGGAAATTGGCACGTGAAAGGTTGCGTCTCAGCGGCTAAGGATCGAAACGGTGGATCGATGGCGTGGCGTTCGAGCGTTTGCTAATTGTGTGTTCGACGAGAAGGAATAGCATATTCATCAAGACGGCGCCATAGAATGATCCAAACTTCTTGGATTTCGAACACACTCTCACTAGCACTGTCGGCTCACGCCATCATTACATATACTGATTCAGCCAACCACACCGCACGATGGCGGCTACCCCGCCTTTTATCGCGTGGAGACTCGACGAGGCTACTAAATCATCGCATACTGAAGAGATGTATGCATCTTTCGTACCAATCAGTTCCTCGAACTCGAAATTACAAAAGCTGCTAGCACGCAAAAGAACCAAGCCTCACTCCTGCTGCGCTTGCCTGCGGAACTTCGCAACACCATCTACGAGTATGCTTTCACGGGGCGCACGGTCCTGGTTCGCGACGGCTCTGGCATCTGCTCTGCTCGGCGTCCAGAGCAACGGAGTGCCATTGCTGTATGTCAGGTCTGCCGTCAGACTCGTCACGAAACTCACTCGGCATTCTACAAATCTGTCTCTTTCGAGTTCGATTCTGGCATTCCTCGAGCCACCAACATTGCTCGCTTGGAAATTACGCTATATAACGCTATGCGATCGATCACGTTCGGCATGCTGACAAGTCATGCTATTCGTCAGGTATCGAAAAGTATCAAGGCGCGACAGAACCAATACCTCATGAACAATTCCTGTGGACAATTGCCAGCACTCGAGCACGTTCGTATGAGACTTGCGGAAAGGGACGACGATGTCCTAGCCTTCATCCGTCGCATGTTTGGGGGCCAGAAACTACAGATTGAACCATGCTTGGGGTAATGGGTGTGAGGATGCAAGCAGCTGTGGTCGTTGGCATTCCTTCGACGGTCACTCACGAGGAGCCAAGGGATTTGAGGCAGTAGGCGTCCGGCATGCCCTATCAAGGGTCTTGACCGGCGGACTCGGCATGAACAGTATTTGAGCGACAGCGATGGTCAAATTCATGTCAACAGTAGAAGGGATTAACGGCTTCTCCGGTCCCATAGAAGTTGACTCAAAATAAATTCAGGGCTTCAATTCACCACGTTCACTTTTGAGTCCTGGTGCGAGGTTGTGAACACGTATTTTCGTCACGTACTACATAGATGAGCGTGCTTCCAAGCTTTATTTGGTACCTTACCCATTTTTGCTTTTGCCTATATAGCAGCTTCCATCGTCTTCTGAAAAATGATTGAATCTCTCAAAACAATTTTTAGTCGAATTTTCGGCCATGAATCCAGGATCAAAGTCCAGTGCTTTCAATACCTGACGCAGACTGATGTTCGACACGATTTAAGCACACGGATGATGTCAAAGAAACAGTGAGTGGTAATCGAGGGTTGGCACTGACTGTAACCTGCTCACCTCGAGGCTTTTCGACCTGCTAACTGAAATCCTTCTCATCATCTTCAAGCATCCACCTTCGACCTTGCAAATATTCACGATAAAAAGATCTTCAGCAAATGATCGATCCAAATACGCTCAATTCCATCAACTCGATCAAGTGTTGTACAAGGGCGGCCCATATCGCTCGGATTATCATCTCGACAGTACACCTGAGTTCAATCAGGGTCCCCTGTTGGGTGTGGCATTGTCTAATTTGGACCATGCTGGGGTGCACGTCCGTCACTACATTCAATTGAGCGTCAAAACTATTACTCGGAGCAGGACGGATGGTATTTTACGACAAAACGGGAACGGTGACGGAGATTAGCTGATTTGCTGGTCGAAAGTTGGATCAGACGGTCACTATGATTGAGAAGATTGTTATTAGACGTCTTGCGAATATTTGATGTGTCTTGATGCTGCTTGTATGCGAGGAACATAATGGTTACATTAGTCTCTGATGGGTTTGAGGGAAACCCAGTGTTAATGACTAGCTCGAAATGATTGCACGTCGCGTTGGTGCAATATGATCGTGTCACACGAGCTTGAGCATACTTCCTCCAATGCTGGAGTGACAAGTAGCAAGCTTTGTGCTATGAAACTTGAATAACAGATGAGCTGCAGACTCACTAGTCCCATTCTCTCAAGGTCCCTCTCATTCGATAAGAACTTCAAACGTACCTTCATCACCATGAACAACGGATATGAGTTCGATGAACGAGCTATACGAAAATTGGTCAGAGCTAGAGCCGAAAAGTAAGTGAAAAGACCCGTCCTCAAGTACCGGAAGTGCTAATCGCACCTCAGCTTCAAGAACAATCAGCTAGTCTCGCCATTCTTTAAGCTTCCGGCCGAGATCCGCAACTGCATCTACGACTGGTCTTGCGTGCCGAGCACCATAAAATTTACAGGCAAATTCCATCGTGCTGATACTCCAAGCTATGCCGACCGTCATCAAAGTGCTTTCGGGCTTCTTCACACCAGCCGACAGATCCGCTACGAATTGATACCGATTCTATGCAACTACACCATATTCGACATGAGCATGGCAATTCCTACGGTAGAAGTTGATGTAAGCACTCGAAACGCCATCAAGTCCATTGCGCTTAGTGAAAACTCGTTGGGCGGGCTTTGGTGCGATGGACAAGTAAATGGTAAACAGCAACACAAACATTACGGCAAGAATTGGCGACTCTTAGCCAGGCTCAGCGCCGTCTTACCAGCTCTTGAGAACATATACGTGGAAGTAGACGCTCCGGAAAGGTCGCTACTATGGGTGGTCAATGTGCGAGGGTGTATTGTGGCGATGTATGGGGGCAAGAACATACATGTCCATCTCAAGAAGCCAGAGCAGAGAAAAGGGGAGACATGATGTGAGGATAGTAGAAATTTTGGCTCTATTGCAGACCCGGAGTAGACAATCAAAAGATATGACAGCAAAGATAAGACGCAAGAATATAGAAAACAAGGAATGAACAATGAGCACGTCAATAATCGCTACATACGCTCGTCCCCGTCATGCCCCTTCGATGTGATTGAATAGACATCATGGAGATTGGCCAGAGACTCATGCTGTATGATGAACAAAAATTGTTGCAATTTTTGGACTTCGACTGACAAGTTACGACCCGAGAAGATAGGAAAAGTGACTCACTGGATAACGAGCAGAGTGTCTACAAAAAATTGGTGAACAATATCGCACATACTCGGACTCAAAAAGCTGCTTGTACACATGCAATTGATTGCCGTAGATCGAGCGCGCTTGACTTTCCTATTGCCATGTACAATGATCTCTTAGTAGCATCACGCGCATTTGCTACGTAAAATGCTTGGGCTCAAGGCTCTGATGGATCTGGGAGCTAGCTTTCGACCATACGTCAAACTGTAGGATTGTCGTTCATGGAAATCGGGCTAGAAAATACATGGTTGAGTGATTGCAAGTTGTCTCAGTGAAATGTGATCACATCACCCCGAATTATGTAGTGCGTGAGTTAAAGATCAACTAGTCCTGGCTATATAAACTTACCATGTTAACTTGCAATCTTTTGTTTCAACTTGGAAGGACCTGCGCCCCACATCCCAATTATGGACAATGAAGACCAAATCAACGGCTTTGTCTTCAACGATGCTAGTGTCCAAGCTGATGCGTGAGCGCGTGAACTCTTTTTCAGCGACCTTTACTGATCGCGAGTCAGGACCAAATTCAACCAGCTAGTGTCGCCATTCCTGAAGCTTCCAGCTGAGGTACGGGACGCAATTCACGAGCTTGCCGTGGCAGATGGTATCGTCATGGTGCGTCGTCGTGGACCCACAAGCTGTCATGGTGCCTTCGCGCTACTTCATACATGCCGTCAGATTCGCTTTGAGTTGCTACCGATCTTCTACCATTGCGCGACGTTTTTCTTGGACCGGCTGTTTCCTGGTGCCGTTAAGAGCCAATTTTATCCTTTCACTGGCACATCCATCAAGTCGATTCTGCTACGCGATCAATTCGAGGTGAGGCCAGCGCCCTTTCTGAAGAAGACTGCCGCAAGCTAACAACGTGCTGAGTGGGATCAAGGCATTGGCGAACTCCGCAATTTGATGCCAAATATCGAGCACATATACGTCCTGGCCCGGGAGTGGTATTGAATCTATCGACGACGTTTCTCAGTGGTGCTCTCCGAGATACAGATACAGGAAAGGGAAGAAATTGTCCGGACGCTCTTGGGCAACCAGCGCGTGAAGCTTCACTACAAAGTTTGGAAAGGGACAATGAGTGGGACAGTGTTTGACGACAGTGAGGTCTCAAAAATTTGAAATACAACAAGCAGGTATCCTGAGCTCAGTGAGACATTCGGACTCGGAGACGACAAGGAACAGGAGAATAGCACTTTTGTCTAGAATGAAGCTCGCCCTATATGTGGTTGAAGACATGCCATACGGCCAATTAGAGCATGAGCAATTCATCATCAATGGAGAATAAATCATACGATCGGACACTGTGCGATGAATATGTTGAAACAAGTCAACATGTAGATGAGTCGATAAAGATGATGGCGTCGTGAACCCTCGACCCCACAAACCACGCTAAAATCAAGTCTCGCTTACATAATCCCAAGCCTCATTGACGACTTTGCCCAACCCCATCGAGCAACATCAACAGCACCACACGGTATCCAATCGACTACGCGAAACGACCGAGAAGATAGAGAAGTAAAGTGCACCCATTCCGTGTATCTGCGAAACAAGCGGACAGAAAGAGCAAGGAACAAAAGATTACCCCACACATCCTCGAAAATGGACATTCGTGTGCTCCGGCCGTCGGATATCCCGCACGTGCAACTCGCCAACATTACGAATCTGCCTGAGAATTATTTCTGCAAGTACTATTTGTATCATGCGATGAGCTGGCCGCAGCTGAGCTATGTGGCTGTTGATGTAAGTTTATTCTCGCTATGTTGGACCAGTGAAGAAAGAGCTGGAATATCGAGACTGGGAAGGAAATGCAAAAGAGATTAAGAGGGGATTGGAAGAAGCAGTCGGTGCTTGCCATATGTTTTCAGCATGAGGGCAAGAGCCAGTCCTCCGTTGACGAAGCTCAAATGGAAGAGAGGGAGCACGTGACATGTATCTTCGCACACGACACATCGGAACAATACCCCTCCTCAACTGGTTGCAAGATCAATAGTTTGTTTCTAAGAGAACCCTTTTTCTGACTCGTCATGTAATGTACAGGTCTCCCGCCCGCCAAAAACGCCCTACGACCCACCCAAGATCGTAGGCTACGTCCTCGCCAAAATGGAAGAAGAGCCCACCGACGGCGTGCAACACGGCCACATCACCTCCCTCTCCGTAATGCGGACGCATCGCCGCCTCGGTCTCGCAGAAAAGCTAATGCGCCAATCCCAACGCGCCATGGCCGAGACTTTTGCCGCGCACTACGTCTCGCTACACGTTCGCGTCTCCAACACCGCCGCGCTGCACCTCTACCGCGACACCTTGGGGTTCACCGTCGACAAAGTCGAGGCCAAGTACTACGCCGACGGGGAAGATGCTTATAGTATGAAGATGGAGCTGGACGAGCTCAAGGAGCAGCTCAGGGACCAAGAGGACAGGATCTTTGGGGACGAGGGCGACGCGGTGGGGAGCGAGGGCGTGGATGAGAAGAAGAAGGAGGAGGAGAAGAAGAAGACCAAGGTCAAGGTCGGGAGGAGTAGGGGGGTGGTGGATTTGGTGGAGAGGAATGAGGCTAGTGCTGCTGCTTAGACATGACTTGTCAGGTGGCGAGGCGAGCTGTGGACGCGTGGATTGATTGTGTGTGGTGGGTAGATGATTATAAAGAAAAGTATTGGGTATCATATTTGTCGTTCTATCTCGTGCTTGCTCAAATAGAGCTGTCTATTGTGGAAACGCCAGGTGGTATGCAAAAAACCTTTCTCCCCTCACTTCCATGTTGTCGTCAAAAATCGTAATCATATATCGCGTCACATCAAGCCACCCAGCACGACCTTGCCTACGCCCCCAACCTCACTCTTCAACCCTGCACGACAACTCTCCTCGAATTCTCGCACTACGCCGGCGAGAATAATCTTCCGCACCCTTGCATCCGCTTTATTGAACAGATCCCCAACGATACTTGGGACGCCTCCACCTGCGCTCGACACGCTGTCCGGAGAGGCCAACATGCTCAGAATCCTCGTGTAGCAGTCGATCAAGACATCGCAAAGCGTAGCAAACGTGCTGAAGAAGTCTGGGTCGAATGGCAACGACGGTGTTTGTAGGTGTGTGTACGATTCATTCGGCAGCAGGTCGTTGTTCTCAGGAGGCGAGTCGAGACCAAAGGAGCTCTCGCTGTTTGCGCTACTGCTGGGCGTGAGGAGCGGGTAGTCGCTCAAGCCAGTAGCACTACTGCTGCGCCTGCCCTTGCCTCCGAGATTCGATCGCTTGAACATTTGTGGTAGACGGGCGCGGGACAGCGAGCTGGGAGTGCTACCGTCGGTGGGATGGATGCTTTGATACTGTTCGAACTCGAGGAGGAGGGCGTTGAGAGCGCGCAGGTAGTCAGAAGGCGAATTGGCGTTGAGGTCGAGGATGGTGGGCAGACTGAAGCCAAGCAGGAGGTAGTGTGTGGCGCGGCGGGCTTGGTTGCGGGGACTTGAGGAAGGGAGGCGCGTGAGATCTGATTTGGAGAAGAGGAGTGTGTTGAACCAGTAAATGCGGCCTTCGTGTCTGTGAACAATTAGCAAAGGCAGTCTGTCAGGAACTCAGGCACGTACGCCTTGCGGAGGTAGTCTAAAGTGGATATCCGCTTGGAGGCCATTTCTTGTATGTGCTGGAAAATGACATTCGGGTTTGCGCCATTTGGCAGTGGTATAGGCGCGGAAGGTGCGAGCTGTGTGTTTGCCTGGCGATTGGCTTGTAGAATCTCCTTTTGCGAGGGCGGGTGCCTCGACGACATGGGGACAGCCATGCCAAAGGGGGTCTTGGGCTTGTCGACCGCACTCAGCGGGCTCTTCTCATAGGCCTGGGCGCCGTTTGTGCCGTCTGGCTTCACGTTCTCGCTGCTCTTCTGCTTGTTGCGCGAGAAGGTGGAGATGGAGAGGGTGGGCCGCGAGCCGTTGTTGGTGGCAGCGGCATTGGGGGTCTTCTCGGGGGAGTAGGTCAGCGCCAGGGTGGCAGACGGGGTCCTCCTGTGCGAGGAGGTGCTCGTGGTGCCGGCGGAAGTATTGGTGCGGAGAGAGGCACTACGGGACCGGCGCAGGGAGGAGCCTATATCGGTCACGGAAGACGCAATCGAGTGCCTGTTGTTCGGTTTGCGCTGCTGGGGCGTGGTGGGCGCTTTGGGGCTGTCGTCGTATTGGTTGGGGACAAGAGGGGTCTCTTCAGGCGTGGTGGGCGGGAGCGCAATTGCAGGCGGAGAGGCGGTGGAGCGCGAGTACGTGTAGGCGACGGAGGCGCGCGAGCCTTTGGCGTGTCCCTTGGAGCCTTTACCGCCAAAGAAGGAGGGGCGTCTGGAGAAGAAACCTGACGAGGAGCTGCTGCTGGTGCTGGCTGCAGGAATGGTGCTGGGTGCGTTGTCAGCCATAGCACACGAGTTTATGCCCTCGGAAGATGGATTTCAGGGGTTCAATGGTCCCACTCTCGGCATTGCGGGGTGGCTTTCTGTGGTGCGCCAGCAGCGACAGGCGCGGGATCGCGACTCTTATATGCGCGCCGCAGCGAGAGACACGAGGAGATGGGAGCAGACAGGCGACAGAGACTGTGCGCCTGTCTCTCGTCGAGGCGCCCCCCACGAGCAATGCGACACCAATGAGTGCTCGGAGCGACGCAGGAACCCTTTTGGCGCCTCTTTGCAGGGCCACTCACGGCCTTGTCCGGCCACATCCCTGCCGCTTCACGTCCACCACGCGCCCTGAGCTTGGGGTCTGTTATCGATACAGAACTCCCGAGGTGAATTGCTTGGCCACGTGCAACAAGCAACGAGACCCAAGGAAGCATCCATAGGCGCGTCTGTCTGGCGGTGTGCACACTCCATCTGTTCCCTCGTCCTCGTCCGCCTCTCCGATTCCGACGTCTTGTCTTGACAGCCCCGCGCACCATAACTTGAACCCCCAACGACGTCATCATCCGCACAACCATGCAGCGCCGCCAGAGCGCAAGAGTACGCCCGCGCCCGTCAGCAGTAGAAACATTATCTGACGCCAGCAGGAAGAGTGGGTGCCCGCCGAGGGAGACTGGCCCGTCGCCCCGCAGCAAGACGTCGATGTTTCAGAGCAGCGCATCTGGGTCGACGGCTGCTTCGACTTTGCCCACCACGGTATGCCTGTCTGCTGTATACCATTGAAACAAACCCGCGCCCGCTCACACATCCCCCACCAGGCCATGCCGGCGCCATGTTGCAGGCCCGCCAGCTGGGCAACGAGCTGCTCGTGGGCGTGCACTCGGACGAGGCCATCCTCGAGAACAAGGGCCCCACGGTGATGCGCCTCGACGAGCGGTGCGCCATGCCATGAGCTCCTCTCCAATGTCGCCAGCACTGACCCCTACAGTGTCATGGCCGTCGAAGCCTGCCGCTGGGCCACCAAGGCCATTCCCAAAGCGCCCTACGTCACCTCGCTGCCCTGGATCACCCACTACGGCTGCCAGTACGTGGTCCACGGCGACGACATCACCTCAGACAGCGACGGCAAGGACTGCTACCGCTATGTGAAGGCTGCGGGCAGGTTCAAGGTTGTGAAGCGTACCCCTGGCATCTCCACCACCGACCTCGTGGGGCGCATGCTGCTATGCACAAAGTCGCATTTTATAAACTCGCTCGAGAAGAGGCTGTCAGGTGATGAGGGCCCGGGCGGAGAGGCAGAGCGCTTGGAGACGGGTCAGGCTATGCTTCAGCGCATCAAAGACTATGCCACAGACTCGACAGGCCTTGCGCCGGGATGCGACGTCTGGTACTGGCATGCTTCGCGGCCTGCCAAGCTACGGAGAACGACGACCAGTAACACTGTCCAGAACGAGCGACCGGGTGCAGCTCGACAAGACACGACCGGCAGCATGAACCCAGTCAAGGAAGAGAAGGGCAAGTTCCACCAGCTTGTCGAGGGTAAAGGGGTCAAGCCTGGCCAACGAGTCGTCTATGTAGATGGAGGATGGGACCTCTTCTCTTCCGGACACATCGAGTTCCTCCGACTAGTCACCGAGGCCGAGGCAACCGCCGCCAAAGCGCAAGGATGGTACACTGAAGAGGCGAAGAAGTCACGCATAGAGGAGTCGGGCGAAGACTACCCTCCAGCCTTCATAGTCGCCGGCATCCACGATGACGAAGTCATCAACCATTGGAAAGGCATCAACTATCCCATCATGAACGTCTTCGAGCGCGGCCTCTGCACACTGCAATGCAAAGTAAGTCAACAACCATGCCTGCATCACCTCAACCTGACATGTTTCAGTACGTCCACGCCGTCGTCTTCGGCTCCCCCTTCTCCCTCTCCAAAGCCTTCCTCCTGACCCTCCCCTACTCCACCCCCGTCGCCGTCTACCACGGCATCACCAAATTCATGCCCCTCACCTACGACCCCTACGCCGTCCCCAAGGCCCTCAATCTCTACCGCGAGATCGCTAACCACGAGTTCCAAAACGTCAACGCTGCCGAGATTGTGGCGCGCATCATGAAAGGAAGGGCGCTGTATGAGGAGCGACAGAGGAAGAAGGGCGAGAAGGGCATGGGCGAGGA